>UCOK01008944.1:0-188958 GCA_900474325.1 Synergus umbraculus
TATTTATATATTATATATTTCTATTTTAGGTAAAAATAGAAATGGCAAAGTTTTTGCAAAAAACTCTGGATGAAATGTCTGTACAGTCGTCTGATCATCGATCTGAGAAAGCTAAGGAATTTTCAGAATTTTTCTATAAAGTTCGATCGACTGGTGCGGTTGCATCCAACGAGGAGATACTTAAGTTTAGTAAATTGTTTGAAGATGAAATTACTCTAGATTCTCTTTCTCGACAACAGCTAATCGCCCTGTGTCGAGTTATAGATGTTCAAACTCTTGGTACCACGAATTTTCTACGTTTCCTTCTTAGGATGAGACTTAGAAGTCTCTCTGCTGATGACAGAGTAAGTTAATTCTATAAAAGCCAGTGCAAATAAATGTAAAAATACATATTCTATTTTTTTCGATATCTGCAATAAAAAATTATTTTTACTATTTACAGTTGATTGAAAAAGAGGGAGTCGAAAGTCTGACCAGAGCAGAATTACAACAAGCTTGCAGAGCTCGTGGTATGCGAGCTTATGGAATGCCAGAGAATAAACTAAGAGAGCAACTCGCACAATGGCTTGACTTGAGTTTAGTGAAAAAAGTACCGCCTTCGTTGTTGCTTCTCTCGCGAGCTCTTATGGTTCCAGATGCTACGCCAATGTCAGATAAATTAAAAGCTACCATTTCTGCTCTTCCTGATGATGTAGTTGCACGCACCAAAGGAGCCATTGGAGAAAAAGAGGGTAAACTGGATCATCGAACGAATATAGAAATCATAAAGTTAGAAGAGAAGAGAATAGAGGAAGAAAGAGAAGAACAGCAAGAGAAAGAGCAAAAAGAAAAGGAACAGAAGGAGAGTGAACCTCAACCATCAGTCTTGGCAACAGATACTAAGTCCGATGAATTAACGAACACTGATGTCAAAGCTATTGAACAGGCTTTGGATTCTATTGGAAAGGTATTTTTTCTGCTACTGCATTTTCTTTTTTGTATTTTTTAAAAGTAAAATTCTATCTTTACTTTTAAATTTAAAATATTTAAAATGACCCAATCTTAAATTTTGCAGCAGGATAAGAAAATGATCGTGGAGAAGGAAGAGTTGAAGGAACTTAAAGAAGAAATGGCGGAGTATCAAGAGGATATTCAAGAATTGTATCAAATGAAGGCAGAGTCGAAGGGAGAAGCCGATATAGAGGACATAAAAGTATCGAAAGGAGCTAAACGGCTTTTCAATAAAGTGAATAAGATGATAAGCAAAATGGATTCAGTCCTCACGGAACTTGAACAGTCCGAAAAGAAGATGAAAGAAAAAGTTGAAGCGCTTACGAACGAAGAGAAGGCTCAATCGAAAGCAGCGGAAGAATTGGTTAAAATTGACGAACTTATTGCTGCCATCAAACAGATCCAAAATGTGCCTGATCAGCATCGATTGACTCGAATAGCAGAAATTCTAGGGAAAATCGACGATGACAGGGATGGTTCAATTAAAATAGAAGATGTCTTAAAGGTATATAAAATTTCGTAAAATTTTTTATTAGATTTTAGCAGTCTTTAACAATTCCATTTTTTTCATAGGTGGTCGAACTGATTGGCAAAGAAGACATCAAATTGAGTAAAAAGCAGGTGAATGAATTGATCGACTTAATGGAAAAGGAAGAGGTTTTGGAAGTGGAAGATCAAATTCAAAAAGCGTTAAAAAAGGAGAGTAAGGAAGTCAAAGAGATTACGAAAGCCGAAGAAAGTATAATAGATGGATCCAAATCTACTGTTCCTGCCACGCCTGTAACGAAGGAGAAGAAGTTTGGGAAGGAAGAGTTTGATGAAGATGTTAGTGTTTCTGAAAAAAGTTATGCTTCCTCACAGTCTTCATCAAAGTTAAAAGCAGACTCCGACCCAAATCGAAATCCATCAATAGCTCCAAGCGTTCCTCCAACACCAAAAAAAGCCGAAGGCTCAAAACATCTGTGATTTATTGCACAATTTTCTAATATTTTAACAGACTGGAATGCAATCAATATAAAGATTGTACAACAAAAATCGAGCCTAAGGTGCTGATTTTGTTACAATAAATTTTAACAACTGGTTGTCGGAGCTAAGCTGAAAATAATGTAGCAAGGAATGGGTCCGCCTCAACAAGAACTTCTCACGAGTGGAGAATGCCTTCGATCTTAAAACGAAGGTTGCGGTGCATTTAACAGCATCAAAACTATTATTATATTTTAAAGTGGCAATGTATATGTGCTGGTCGCAAACGCGTACCACTTATAGAAAACATTCGAATTTTAACTTGACGATAAGCATAAGCTATCATAATTTTGTTACATACACCCGGAGGATTCATCATTCCATCTGTCCGAAAAACTTCACATTTTTTCTAGGCATTTCCTAATTAGCTTTATTGTATTGCCAATACGATTTGATTGTGAAAAGATTTGGATCTACCTGTGAATAAAAAGGTATCTTGCTTGCACGCAAGAAACGAACGAGGCATAATGTACAATTGTATGTACTAATTCTTCATATTTATCTATAAAGCGAGTAAGGTAAACTACCTATCCATATATGTATATGAACTACTGTTGTATAAAAAAGGGTAAAGTGATGATTGTCTTATATTTTCTACTTGGCACTTTTGGTTTTAAAACTCATCACATTTAAATAAATCAGAATGCTTGATATTGCAGATTGAGAATCTATTTTTAAACTCATTTTAATTCTTGTGTACTCTCTTCATTCAGGTGTCTTAGATATGCTAGTAAAGAATCAATTTTTTATAATTTTATAAAATTGTTTAATATATTTTCCTATACTATTGCCTCTAATGAGAGAAGTTGGAACTACAATCCCCGTCAGTGAGTGACTTTCCAGTCTATAAAGAAATAATCAATGGACGAACAACGTGGTCGCCGAGTGACGACGCTCATGACGTGATGACGACACTGCTACGTGGAGTCGTGACTCGTGGACCGGTCCCATTACTCCCATTTCTATTTTGTCGTTGGAGTCAGTTGTAAACGTAAATTCATTTTCGTGTCAAGACGCTCAGAAGCGAGCTTATATGATAATTTGAAAACTAATTAAATTGAGTGAAAATCGAACAATTATAAGTCATGAAATCATTCGCAGTGTTTTTCATTGCTGCCCTCGCAGTTTCTGCAGTGTTTGCTGAAACTTGTCAAAAACCAGAAGTTGTTGCTTCAGCTTATGTTACTGAAGATGCTACTGTTCTGACAAAAGTCGCGTTTACTACACAATTTACGTTAAAATGCAGTAATGGAGCTAAAGGAATTTCTCTTTATGCCGAAGTTAATGGCAAAGCTTTACCAGCTGTTAAACTTAGCGCCGATAACAAATATCAGGTACACTTAATTTTATTTTTATAAACTATTTGTTTAATCAAAAAAATCTTAAACTCTTATGTATATTATTTTTTTAATATCCTTTCGAGAAAAGAACAATTGCTTTGTATCTTTGTATTTCAAGAATCAGTACTATAATTTTAATTCTAACTTGAAAAAAGGATTGGAAGAAACAGTTTTTGGCTCTGTAACCATATCTCTATTCAATATGAAATTAAAACAAACACATTTTTCTTACAGGTATCTTGGACGGAAGATATCAAAAAAGCCCACTCAGGTGATTACAGTGTGAAACTATACGACGAGGAAGGTTACTCCGCTATTCGAAAAGCTTACAGAAACTCAGAAGATTCTAGCACTGTGAAACCTTTGGCAGTGGTAGTTGTCAACAACCCAGGTGTTTATCTAGGACCATGGATAAATTCCGAATTTTTGGCTGTACTTTTAGCAGCTCTTGTTTCCTACGCAGCCTTCTCCGCAAAATCGAAACTTCTTGCGTAAAGGATCAACACTACTATTAAAGTAATTTATGAAATGTAATATAAGTTTCTTAAATATACGTACGTTTTTGTCTATATAAGAATATAATTTCTACTACCTTTTTGCAAAGAAATTAAACGTGTATTTAAAAGTCGGTAGAAAATCTATAAACCAGTTAAATTTGTAAAATTATAACTTGAAAATTAGTATATTTCTGCTGGTGGGGAGTTGCCAAATAGAAATTTCCAAGATGAAGGGTATTTAATTGCCAAGCGTTTGTCAGCATCTTCTGGAATTAGTGATAGCCACTCGTTTAAGTAGTTGAGCAAATCCAAAGCATCAGGAATATTGTCCCCTTCAGAACAGAATCGAAGTAGAACAGCACACGGAATTTCACTTTTTTCTAAAGTCTCCAAAAGGCATTTAGCAAAACCACCTCCAGGAATTTGCAAAACTCCTTCAGAAGCGATGTAATCAACCACCTTAGGTTCCATTTGTATCCAATTTTGACTCTGAAATTTGGACTTTTCTTCAAGTGGTAAATTTTTGGAAGCAATGTAGCGCAATGGAACAGTCTTTAACTGGACGTCTCTTATCTCATGACTGTAGCTACTTGTTAGAATAATAACCTGAAATTAATTAAATTCGCAAAAAAATATAAAAATTAATGATATTAAAGATAGAGCTAAAGCTATACACCCTTTAAATAAATAAACATAAATGCAAGTATTACACTAATAAAAAGCAATAAATAAAGTGTTTACCTTTGTCATTTGGTGGTACTTTATGAAATTCCGTAATTCAGTAAAAAACTGGGATAACCTTCTAATCACAGGTGAACGTATCTGAAGAACAATAACTTTTTTCTGGGGGCTGTGATATAAATCAGCCGCGGTGCAAATTTCTTTTGAATTTTCATCGTAAGGATCTGTTCCAACAACTGGAATAAACGAAGAATTTGAAAAATGCCCTATTCTTCGAAGTTTAAGGCTAGAAATCAGCAAATCAATAGTCAATTGTCCAACGTTTCCAACAGCCACCGCAGGTAAAATTAAAGTATGATTCTTTAAATCTACTTCTTCTTTCAACGTAATCATTTTTCCACTTCTTGATTACAAGTTCTAATTAATGTAGGCAAGAACTATTTATTTGCAACAAATAAACCGGCGGCACTTAAATTCTATCTCTTAGCAGAGAAACATTGTTGTCATGTCATTATTCATCAGCATTATATTTTTCAGAGGTTATGGCAGTAATTTCTGACGTCATTATTTTGGCACCAAATTTAAAAAATAATATGTCTAATTATTAAAATATGTAATAAAAGCCTAGTTCATTTACATACATATATTAAATAAATTAATATATTAAAATTAAACTCCACTTGGTATCGATATTTACTTGCAGTTTGTCTAAATCCATTTTATCCTTTATAATCCATCTCTTTTTATAAAAATATTTAAAATTCTGAAATAAAATTAATTTTTAATTATATTACATAAATATGCATATGTATATATGTATATCGTACATATGTGCATAAAATCAATATTTGATAACATTTTCAATATTTTTGATTTGATAAGTTGGCTACAATGGCCCCGTACTCTACTGCGCATGCGTCGCAATCGGTACCTGATTGGTTGCTATTCGCGCGCAATTTGAAATGCTAAAAAATGATATGTATTTCAAATTACGCGCGAATATCAACCAATCAGATACTGAGTGCAACATATGCGCAGTAGAGTACGGGACTCCAGTTGGGGCCACTGATTGGCTATCATAGCTAACATAATGTTGGCCAGCTTGTTGAGCAACCTTATTTTGTTTCTCCATGGTCGCTCATATGTTCATATATATGTGAAAAGAACCTTGGCTTGATTGTCAGTTGTTTACAGTCAGCTAGTCAGTTTTTACATTGTTTACGTTTGTGTCTTGTGTCTATAACGTAATTATTGTAACTGACATTTGTCAGACGATAATAGCTTTATTACAATAGTTACATTTAGTTGAAGTTGATTACCGTGCATTTTTAAGGTATTGTCACGTTCTTCAGCTGTGTCAAATATATTCATAAAACATTAAAAAACATTCAAACAATTGTTGCCGACATTGAACGTTTAAATTTTTCGTTCTAATTTATTAAAATTTCGTTTGTTTTACACAACACAGAGTGTTAGATAAATAATTTGTTGACAATCGGTTCTTTGTACAAGTATGTCAGATCCAAAAATATTAATAATTGGAGCTGGAGCCTCTGGAATAGCGGCTGCATGTCGATTGATTGAAAAAGGTTTGAAAAATGTGACAATTCTTGAAGCCAAAGACCGAATTGGCGGGAGAATTCATACTGTAAATTTTGGTAAGTTCTTAAATAGAAATCAATTTAGGGTATCGGATAGATCGGATGAGAGTTAATGTTAAAATTTCTGTCACATCATTTTCCGATTTCCATGAAAAAATATTTGAATTGAATCTTTTTCCCTCTATAATGGTATTCTTCTTTGAAATAAAGTACGTTTTGTTTTATATAAGAGTTATGTTTTGTTTAACTTTCCTCTTATCTTGATATTTTTGTTTAAAATTTGCAAACATTTATCATTTAATACCCTTGGAATTCTACAGGATTATTGGCGTCGTGCAAGAATGTTGTATATCATTCGATTTATCTCAATTTTTATCTAGAAAAGCCTGATTGAGAGCTAAAACATACATTTTTTACATTCTCATCAGAGAGAATGTATTATTTGATCTATATCTAGATTAAAAATTGATTCCTTCATATATGTATTATAAAAATTGATTGATGAGTTGTTGACAACCGTTAATTTCAAAATTCCTTGACTTATAGATGGATAAGATAAATAAATATAAATTTTCCTTTACACTACGTTGTAATATTAAAAAAATTTTTCTGGAATTTTTTCAGCTGATAACGTCATAGATTTGGGAGCTCAGTGGGTACATGGGGAAGAGGGAAACGTCGTTTTTGATCTTGCAAACTTTCACAATGTACTAGATACAACTTATGATGAAGATGCTCTTTCCAAGAATTTATTTGCAAATGCACAGGGAAAGATAATTCCTTCAGAAGAAGGTACGCAGGCAATGAATATGTATTATGATATTAGCGAAAGTGATACAGTAGAACTTAAGGAATGGAAGGGGACTTATGGTGATTTCTTCAAGACCAAGTAAGTATAAAAATTTCATGATTATTGGATAATTACTGAAAAAATTTATTTTTGTGTAAAATTTGCACATAAAGAATTTTAAATCCATTCTCTGTTCATGGTACATATTTTCAAACAGACTTCTCAACATTTATAATGAAATGATACCGTATAAAATAACGTAACAAGTTTCAAAACTTTTTTAGGAGAATACGCTTTGTAAATAATTCAATATCACTTTCCTTGAACCAAGCTTGCAAAGTGGGATGTAAATCCGACTTGATAATATTTCTCATTTCATTATCTGGAACAATACATCTAAAAAGTAAAATATTTAATTAGTTCACAAAAGTTTCTTCTCATATTTATATTTCAGCAATAACTTATCTTGGGATTAATAAAACTGATTTTTCTATTATTTTTCCAGTTCATAAAAATGTTTAATATAAAAATATTTTATCATTTATTGAAAAATAGTTACCTAACTCTGCTGTTACAACAGTCTTGTTTTATGTACTCATATCTTAGTAACGAATACATATATTTCAGGTATTTCATGTCTAGATTACAGTTTTCTTGGTTATACAAATTAACGGGACTATTTATTTGTCGAATGTAATCCTTCGTTAAGATTGGAATTATATATTTCACCTGAGAAGGAAGAATTATTTATAAAAATTTGACAATATAGTTTTGAGGCTTTGAATTTTAAATACTCAATTTATAACATTTGTATATGACTTTTTTGTACTTGATTAAAGCAGTCGTCCACAAATTCGATTCCTCTGCTATAAACATATTTCTCCTGTTCGTTGAGAATTAAGACTCCTATTTTTGGCACATTGGATCTGAATATTTTTGTAATATTGTTTGCACATTCCACTCCGTCATTGGCAAAAGTCAGCATTACAACGCTTCCATAAGAAGAATGTGGCTAAATAAAAAATACGTTTTTTGAGAAATGACATTTTCAATAAAAACAATCATTAAACTAGATGATAAATATACATAAATATACATATTGACTTACGTTTCTGGTCGCAGTACTATCTTGTGTGATATTTGAAATACCTTGTGATCTATTCACCAGTTTATTAGCAGACACACTGATTTGCATCATTGGACTTAAAACTAACGGTGCTCTTGGTGCAATTTTTGGTCTAAGGATTTCCATATTATGATCTGTAAAAGTAGATTTTTAAAATTAGTTTGGATTAATTTAGATAAATAAACTATCGCTAACTTCTTGAAAGCTTCTTTAAGAGAAAAGAACCTGTGCTTTTATTGGAAAATATGTTGCCAATGAAATCAGTGACGGAGTCTTTAATGCGATTGATAATATCTAGTCTCTCTATTTTCATTAAAGTTGATAGAATTTTATCCAGTGTAGCTTCTGGAGATTGTACAAATGCCAGCAAAACATAATACGTTGGATCTTCCAATCCCTTGAAATCGTAATCTATGCACTAAAGTTTATTATTCATAATTATCTCTTACACAATCTGAACTATTTTATTTTTAACGAGCAGAATTACTAGTCTGAAAACTCATAAAAAATCTTACTCGTATTTGCTCTCCTGATAGACCTAAATGTGCTGCAAAGTCTTTCCAACTAGCATACATTTTTCCTGTAGCCGTTGCACTGAGTAGCAAACATAGTTTTTGTAAAATAGGTTTCCCTTCATTTTCAAAGAGATAAGAAGCGTGGACTTGAGATGCAAGTTTTTGAATGTGTAACAAAACTGTATCTAAATTTGGTGGACCACTAGCTTCACCTCTAAGCTTTTCCAACTCAGGGTCGAGTTTCCTGCAATTATTGCATTATTCATTAGTCAAGAGATATATTGAAAATAAAAAGTAAATATGTACATTTTTTCTACTTTTTGCAGAAAGTAGAAGGCAGAAATATTCCCTTTACCTGGGCGAAAACATTTTAGAACTTGCCACTTGATTAAGTAGAATCGTGTAATAATGTTTTTAATTTTTGAAAACCTTGTAACACTGCTTGCCTATAATCTTACAGTTCCAAGTTTTACTCTTCTTCATTATTTATGAAGTTGATAAATTTAGAACGTAAAAAATGTAATGTCAAGTCTAAATATTCAAATTGAAATTTTAAATTATAACACAAATTGTATACCCATCTCAGATAATATTTTGTAAGATGGGACTTGAATTTACAGGCTGTTCACTATAAGTCACGACTTATCTGATATCAAATTGCATGAACTGCTGTTCCATTCGGTCCACTTTCCTCGTGATCCCTTCCACTTTTTCTCTCAAGGTCGGTGACTCAGAAGCTCAAAGTGTCTATTGGACTTAAATCCGCTCAAATTTGAAAACTTGATATTTTCTGAATTTATAAAAACAGCGTAATTGATTCTAATTTCGAGTTTCGAAAATTTAAAGTATCTAATAAATTGATTAAAAAACTTATTTCCAAGATAAAAGATTCTCATACAATCCTTCTTAATTGCAAAAAGTATTTCTAATCTCTATGTTTAAAATCTTTTATTTCAGATTTAATAAAATGTTTCAAAAAAACCATTTCACAACTAGTGAAAGAGCACCACAATTTTTGGATTGGATGGAAAAATATGATAATCATATACAATGTAGTGATTCGTGGTTTGAGGTATCGGCCAAAAGAATGATTGATTTTCAGAACTGTAAAGGAAATCCGATTGTGAATTGGAAAACTAACGGGTTCAAAACAATATTAGATTTGTTGATGGTATGAAAATTATTATTTTAATTTAACAGCTTTAATTTACTTAATTCTATTATTTGTGTTTTATTTATAATTACAGAAAAATTACCCCTCTGATGAAAAAAAGCTGCCTGTGATGGATAAAATAATTTTCAATAAGGAAGTATCTAATATCAATTATAGCTCAGACGACCAGGTGGTAGTTTCAACTAGTGACGGAATGAGATTCAGTGTTTCTCATGTGATATTTACAGCGTCTTTAGGTGTTTTAAAAAACGAGTACAAAACTATTTTCACTCCTTCTTTACCGAAAGTGAAAGAACGTGCAATAGAGGTAATTTTTTTAGTGTTCAGGTTTTCTAGCTTCTCTAGCAACCGTACTTCTTTACATTAAACAATACTGATTAATTAAATCTTAATTTTTGCAGGGATTCAGTATTGGGGCTGTAAACAAATTTTTCTTTGAATTTCCTCACTCGTGGTGGCCAGAAGGAACACGTTGTTTATCATTTCTTTGGTCAGAAACAGACAAAAAAGAGTTCCTTTCCGAATACGGACAAGTAAGCATAAATAACACAAATACTCAAATTGATTTGAATTATCTTGCATTCTGTGAAATTTACTTGAATTCGCTTGAATTAACTTAAAATATCTTTAATTATATATAATTTTCTTTAAGTTACTAGAATTCGGTTTCAGGACAAATTATGGTTGTGCGACGTCTTTATATTTTTTGTAGTCGAAAATCATAAAAGCGTTCTCTGTGGTTGGACATTTGGAGAATCTGCTAGGATTACAGAAACTTTAACGGATGCTCAAATTTCGAAAGATTTATATATTTTGCTACAAAAGTTTTATGGAAATACTTACAATATACCTAAGCCTGTTAATTTTATCCGGTATTTATTTTCGTTATTTTTTAAATACTATATAAAATAAATCTTTATTTCTCTTTTGCAACTTGACCAATATTTAATAATTTTTCAATTCCCAGTTCAAAATGGTTTACGGATAAGCATATCCGCGGGGGTTACTCCTTTAGGAGTATGAAAACCGAGAGAATGGACGTGAAGTCTGAAGATTTGGCTGATCCTATAACTTCTGAAAATTGCAAGCCTGTAAGTATTCTTATAAAATAATTTGATGAGTTATACATTATACTTAAGAAGTTATTAAATTAATTTTTATTCATAAAGGTTGTCCTCTTTGCTGGCGAAGCAACTCATAATTGCTTTTATTCAACTGTTCATGGTGCAGTAGAAAGTGGTTTTCGTGAGGCTGAACGCTTACTAGATTACTATAGGTAAAATTTTATAATTGATTTAACTTGTTAAAAAACACTAATAAGTGCATGGCTTTTTATAAAGAATTCCAATAACCTACTTTGCCAATAAGATTCTTTGAGCTTTTTATTTCCTGCGACTGATATTTGCATACTTTTTGATAGGACGTTTAAGTCTCATCTGTAAACATCCTTGGACATCCTTTCAGTAAAATGGAAGTGGATAGAGTGCACGTTCTTCTGTGTTATTACTGCTGTGCCATATTATATTATTACTTACAATATTATACACAATTAATTTTTATCAATAAATGTTTTGAGTTTATGTTATTCACTTTATAGTATATCTTTTGCTTCTGTATACTGATATTAATTTCGCACATTTCTTTTATCTACTCACGATATGCATGATTTGCTGGTTTGAACAACACGCTTTCAATTGAGACTAAGGATAAGATACCTCAGTTTTAGTCTGATTAACAAGATATTTCTTAAAGTGACAGGTAACGTATAAAGATTTCAATTATTGGAGATTTAATTTTAAATTCAAAACTTGATTTGCATCACATAGAACGCACGATTCATTAGAATCGAAAAGGTGTCATTCTGTGGCTGAAAAAAATTTGGAACCTCAGGAATATTCTTCGGAAATAACGAGACTTGCAATTGTTGGTGCTGGAATTGCTGGTTTAGGCGCAGCGAGGACTCTAGAAGAGGAGGGATTCAAAGATTATATTTTGCTGGAGGGTAATAAATACTGCATTCAACTTAATATTTTTTGAATTCAGTAGAGTTCCAGTTTGGAAAATAAATCATCTGTAAATTTCAGCAATGGGAAGAGTTGGTGGTAGAATTCACACAGTTCGATGGAACGAAGAGCAAATAGAGTATGGAGCCCAGTTTTTACACGGTGACAAGAGTGAACTTGGAAAACTTTGTCATAATTTATCCCTTTTATCTGACGATCATTCTGGAGAAGGTGAGGGTCTTTATGTTCGCGATGATGGCGTTGAAATAGAATCGAATCTTGTAAAAGAAGTGGACGATTTTGTCAGATATACTTTGGAGGAATGTGAGCAATATGCGAACGACAATCAGATTCTAAATCCTGAGAGAGACCACAGTATCGGAAAAATTCTTCGTACACGTTTCAACAAGTATTTAAACGCAAAGAATGAATCTGAAAGAGTTAGAAATATAATGATGGAGTTATTCGACTGGAACATTAAATTCCTAAATATTGATAATTCGTGCTCGTCAGTGGACGAACTATCGGCAAAGGGATGGGGAAAATTTAAGGTAATTATTGTAATTTAAATCATCTTCCTTTATTATGTATTTATAAAACTTTATAGTTATGTTTTCTTCTCATTTTTAAGTTTGTCGGTGGCCAGGATCATTCCATATTCAAATCAGGATATAGTTCTGCAGCACAGGCTATCGCTGATAGTTTAAATCGAAGTAAGTTAAAACTGAATAGCCCGGTTGAAAAAATCGAATGGAGAGAAAGAATCAGCAAAGAGGAAAGAAATTTGAAGCCAATAGTCCTTACTTTAACTGATAATCGAAAAGTCTTTGCTGATTGTGTGATAGTAACTTGTTCGCTGGGATATTTAAAGGAAAATCATGAAAAAATATTTCATCCATTATTACCTCATAATTTGAGACTAGGAATAGAAAGCCTCGGGTTTGGTCTTATTAACAAGATATTTCTCGAGTTTGATGAAGTTTGGTGGAAACCGGGAACAAAGGGATTTCAATTTATTTGGCGACAGAAAATTCAGAGCCACATTAATTCAACTGAAAAATTGGCTTCGTGGACGAAAGACTTAACTGGATTTGATATTTTACAAGATGAGAAGAATGGAGTTCTTCTTGGTTGGATCGGCGGCAGAGGCGCTCATATTATAGAAAAATTGAACGAACAACAAGTAGCTCATGATTGTCTAAATTTGCTCAAGGTTTTTTTAAAGAGAAGCGATATTCCTTTTCCAAGGAAATGCTTCAGAACGCGATGGTATAGTAACAAGTATGTCAGAGGTGCCTACAGCCATATCACAACTAAATGTGATAAAGATAATGTTTCCCCAGCAACCTTAATGGAACCAATTTGGGGCTATTGCCCTAACAATGAAACGAAGGTATGTTATAAGTTATTTTACGATAATAATAGTGTCTAGAAAATTTAAATAATATCCCACATTAGAATTATTTAACATAAAGTTATCTTGAAGTTTCAAATAAAAATGTTTGTTTCACTAGTCTATTTCTTTCAGCGAGTGCCTATAATGATGCTGGCTGGAGAAGCTACTCACGAAAATTTTTATTCCACGACTCATGGGGCTTATGACAGTGGAGTGAAACAAGCTAACATGTTTCTACGATATCATGTTGAAAAGGAAAGTTAATGTCAGCCCTCTCATTAATTTTGAACCAAAAGAAAAAAACGTAAGTTTTTCTATATTTGAACATCTAGAAGTTTTATTACCTATAGAATTATTCAATTTCTCAGCAATCTTAAAAAAGAAAGTATTTATAATTTATTAAGACTAATTTTGTTTTCTTCAAAGAGTTTATACTTTAAAAAATAGTACATAATACAACAGTACAAAGTATAATAAATTTTTAAAAATTATGATGATTTATATTATGTATTTACTTCCCCGTTTCAAAAGTTATATAAAATAATATGGAGTTGTATTATCAATAGTTGCATCAGCTTTTCCTAGATTTGATAAGCCTATCAGCTTCTCGCCACCCGCTGCTAATAGCTCCATGAACTGTAGAAAAGTAATGCGGACTGGTTGCTTCCCCAGCAAATAAAATCATCTGTAAATTCGAGTTTTAATTTTTACAGATTAAATTCAAGCGAGTCCAAGTATAAAATTATATATTTTTAAATTAACATACCGGTTTCTGCTCGCCAATTGGTTCTGATAGTGTTGAATGCCAAGCATTATCAGCATCAGATTTCATACTTCGAAAACTATAGGTTCCTTTAAAATGTTTATTGCTGTTCCACGTAGATCTAAACAATCAAAATTTATAGTAAGAATTCTTCACCGGCAAAAATGTTAGAAAGGCGCAGAAATTTTAAAATAGAAATGGAGGAAGAGGGTAGAACATTTTTTTAAAGGTCTAATTATTGTTTTTTATATATAAAAGGTTTTCTTTTTCGTCTTGTTAAAATGAATTTTGCTCAGCAACATTTTTCATTTTACCTAATCATTCCAGTAGGTTTCGTGATGTTGTAAGATTTTCCAACGAATCTTTGAAGAGCTTCAACTGAATGATTGAATACTTGCTCTTCTGAAAGTTTTTCCATTTCTCGTGAATATTTTCCTGATACCCATCCGTAGAGTAATCGAGGCTTATGCGGAACAAAAAAAAATCCGACTAGACCAAGAAGCCAATTCTTCTCAGGCTGAAAAAAGTTTTAAATAAAGCTATATTATCGTACAAGGGGTTAGCCACTAGAAGTTTTCGTGTTATAAATTCAATTAAATATATGAGGACCAGAAGACATTTAAATTAATCCGTAAAAAAATCATACATCTTTTTCAAGTTGTGCTATATCCTCGTCTTTCCAAAGAAAAGCGAATCCTCTACTTTTTATATCATTTCCCCACCAAGGTTCTTCAAAAGATAAATAAATCTTTGCGTCACTACCAAATCCAAGTGCCTGAAATAGATATTTAAATTTTTTATAACATTTAGCAGATATTAAATTTTTTAAATAGATTAACAAACCTTTATAGTTTTGATTTTTTTACTCGGCAAAGGAGGTTGAAACAATGTGTTGTAGTTTTCTTTTAGTACTCCTAATGAAGAAGTTACTATAACATGATCAGCTAAATAGGTGTCCCCTTTAGTAGTTGTTACAGACAATTTTCCGTTCGTCAAATTGCTCTTAATTAAGGAAACTTCTGCATTTAATATAGTGTTTTTAAAAACTGGTAGCTCTTCCTCAGGATTGGGATAACGTTTCTAAAAGTAAAGTATTATCGGCAATTTCAATTTAATTTGGATTCTCCTATAGATGATCTTGGAAAGGGTGAATCTCATACAAAATTATTACCATCAATATATCCAAAATAGTTCCATATCCACGTTCCTTCCAATTAATTAAAAAATCTCCTTCATTTACATGAAATTCAGAATTACTTGTTAATGATACATCCCACCATGTATCTCCTCCGTCTTCCCCCATTTGCATCATCTCAAGCAGGAGTAAAATTCCATTCGAAGTTTTATTCCAGTTTGGATGTTCTCCAAAGTATTTTGTGAGTCTGAGAATTTTATTAAAGTTTGAAGTTTGTAAAAATTATTCCATTTTATTGTAGAAGTATAAAGCTAATATCAGAAATATTTCATTCAAATTAATTAAAATTAAAGATAAATGTACTCATTGTGAAAATATTCGCCACTGGATTTGTTCGCCTCATTAGAATATTCTTTCAAATTTTCTCCAGTTTGGGAGTAAAATTTCTTGATATCATTGGTGATTGTCTGATCTATAAGGGTCCCTGAAGAATCATACAATTCTTCCATTAAATTTTTATAATATCCTTTTTCTAATAATCCAAGGGGCCAAGCTAATTCAAAAGCAACGTTTCCAACTTCTCCGTGAACCAATTGAGCACCTATGTCCACTAAGTAATCATCTAGTTTAAAAAGCACCATGAGTTAGTATATTCAGTAATCAGTTTAATAATTAATTAAATAATTGATTAATATTGAATTAACTTGCCAAATCGAGTTGTATAAACACGCCCACCAATTCTGTCTTCAGCTTCAAGAATAGTGATATTTTTGAAACCATTTTGAAAAAGTTTTGATGCAGCTGCAATACCAGAAGCTCCAGCTCCTACAATAATCACACTTGGTGAATCTTGTTCACAATTTACTGAATTCAAAATCGTAGAGCATAATAATACTAAAATAATTAACAATTTTTTGCAAGTAATCATCTTATAAAGCATTATTACTTAAAAACTGTAGAAAATATTCGGTTGATGGTCTATATCATACTAATACGAAATCAGTAAAATGAGATTTGACCTCAGATTTGATAATCTGGTTTTTTCCGGTCACAATCAAACTCAAGGTCAACTCTTAAATTTCTAACTGGGGATCAGCGTAAGCGATAAATTTAAAGCTAAATGTAATGGTGGATCGGAAAAATTGGGACATGAGGGTGAAATTATTTTGTTATTGGGAATTTTTCTAATTTTCTTTCAAAAAAAATTCATCATTCTTGAGGTTTCAATATTTATCTACATTATTTATCTAAGAAAGTAAAATTACATTCCCTGCTTTAAATTTACTCTCTGAATAACTTAGGACGGTGTCGAGGATCCTTTTGAATAAAGTTTTATAAGCCTATCAGCTTCACGCCATCCTGAAGCAATTGCTCCATGCACTGAGGCATAGGAATGCGGATTAGTTGCCTCTCCCGCAAATAAAATCACCTGTAAATGGATTTGATCAATAAAATTCAAGAGTAAATTAAGGGTGGCAAAATTGGGCCTTTTTAAAATTATTTACGGGTTTTTTCTCGCCAATGGGCTCTGCTAATGTTGCATGCCAAACATTTTCAGCATCTGATTTCATACTTCTAAAGCTGTAGGTTCCTTTAAAATGTTTATTGCTATTCCACATCGATCTAAAATATAAAAACGTTTAGTAAAAAGATTTAGTAAGATCTTACATTCCTGTGATAAGATTTTAACTATAACTATGTAGAGAGGACATTTCTATGGATCAAAAATTATCCTGGTATCTGGAGAAGTTTTTTTAAATTGTGTCAGAAGGACGCTTTTTTACCTTAACATTCCAGTAGGTGTTGTAATGTTGAAATATTTTCCAACGAATCGATGAAGAGCTTCCATTGAATGATTAAATACTTGCTGTTCTGAAAGTTTCTCCATTTCTCGTGCATGATTTCCAGATATCCATCCATACAGTATTTTGGGCTTGTGTTCCAAAAAGAAAAATCCAGTTACACCGAGAAGCCAACTCTTTTCAGGCTGTAAACAAAAATTTCTATCAAGGTTCATTTGCCTCTTCTCTCGATATTATAAAGAATATAAATTAAAATATTTAATAAAAGCCTACATCATTTTCGAGTTGTGATATGTCGTCGTCTTTCCACAAAAAACGAAATCCAGCGCTTGTATTTTTATTGGTCCACCAAGGTTCATCGAAAGAGAGAAATATCTTTGTCTCGCTACCAAATCCAAGTGCCTGAAATGATATGACGGTTTTTATAACTTTTTGTATAAATTCGAGTTTCTAAAAACATTAACAAACCTTTATTGTTTTGACTTTTTCACTAGATAAAGGAGGTTGAAAAAGGGTGCTGTATTTTTCTTTTAGTACTCCTAATGATGGAGTTACTATGACATGATCAGCTAAATAGGTGTCCCCTTTAGTAGTTGTTACTGCCACCTTTCCCTCTTTGTCAGTATTATTAATTAAGGAAACTTCTGCATTCAGTATAGTTTTTTCAACAACTGGTAGCTCTTCTTCAGGGTTTGGATACCGTTTCTAAACAAATTACCAGCAAATAAATGCAAAGAGTGAATAAAATTCTTTATGAAGTGATCAGTCGCAGTTACTATAATTTTCGATACCTTACCGTTAAAATTTCCAGAATAAATCCGTACGTGCGTTCCTTCCAATTTATTACATTATCTCCTGGGTTGACATGATATTCAGAACTTTGTGACATTGAAACATCAAACCATGTATCACCAGTATTTTCTGCTAGTACATCCATTTCAATCATATTTAAGACTCCTTTCACACTTTCATTCCAATTTGGATGTGCTTCGAGGTACTTATTCAAACTGAAAAAAATATTATCGTTTTCAGTTAGAAAATAGTCACACTCAATAAAGCGAAAGATGAATATAATTATAAGAAAAATACTTATTCGTTGCGACTTCTCCAATGGAAACATTGTAAACATTCATCTTTTCAGTAGGGTCTTCTTCTTTTAGTTGGTTGTAAGAATTGAGAAGATCATTGGATATTGTCTGATTAATTCGTGTCCCTGAGGAATCATATAATTCTTCTGAACGAGTTTCAAAATATCCCTTTTCTAATAATCCAAGTGGAAACGCTAATTCGTAGGCAACATTTCCAACTTCTCCATGAACCCACTGGCCACCCAAGTCCACCAGATAATCACCTATAGTTTTTTAAATTATTTCTACCTCAAAATTGTCATATAAATCAGTCAACACATTCCGTAAAAAAATTCAAATACAAATTGACGATTAAAATTATAATTAACAGTGAATTAACTTGCCAAATTGAGTGCTGTAAAGACGTCCACCAATTCTATCTTCAGCTTCGAGAATAGTTATATTGGTGAATCCATTTTCGAGAAGTTTTGATGCAGCTGCAATACCAGATGCTCCAGCCCCAACAATTATCACACTCGGGGAATTTTGATCACCAAATACTGAATTAAAAATCAAAGAATAGAGTACCAGATTCTGGAAGACTGTCTTTTTGTGAGACATTTTCTAAATTCCAACTCTTATTCTTCTATACTAAATGTTGTAGCTTATACAAAATTTATAAAATGATCTATTGGCGTCGCATTGCTGGTTTCTATCAGACTGTCATCATAATCGTTTAGTTGAATCCTATAAATACGTAACTGAGACAGCTGATCGTTTATTTAAAATTTTATTATTCTAATCAAACGCAAGGTCAATTTTCATTTCCTGAACCAGAGGTCTATTATCATAACTTATATTTTTTAACCGGTTCTTAACTTATACTTATAAGATTATAATAGTGTAAAGGTCATTATTATTAAATCTGAAGACGCTGTTCTAAGACTAGATATGAATGATTTATGCCGAATGCACGCATGATTTTTATTTTATTGACAACTGAAAAAGTTGACTTACTTACAATTTTTATAAAATTTCAATTGGTTTCACTTTTGGACCTTATACATATTCCCTATCCCAGTGCAAATTTTATTTCTAGACTAGCCTACTTTATTAACTCACTGCTTTACTCTTATTTTCACTTT
Organism: Synergus umbraculus; assembly: GCA_900474325.1. NCBI lineage: Eukaryota > Metazoa > Arthropoda > Insecta > Hymenoptera > Cynipidae > Synergus > Synergus umbraculus. The sequence goes on from UCOK01008944.1 coordinate 19,049, forward strand.
AAATGCAACATCCATGACTATCTGAATAATTTAGGAAGGTGTCGAGGACCCTTTTGAATAAAATTGTATAAGCCTATCGGCCTCTCGCAATCCTGAAGCAAGTGCTCCGTGCACTGTGGCAAAAGAATGCGGATTCGTGGCCTCTCCGGCAAATAAAATCACCTGTAAATGAATTTGATCAATAAAATTCAAGAGTAAATTAAGGGTGGCAAAATCGGGCCTTTTTAAAAATTATTTACGGGTTTTTTCTCGCCAATGGGCTCTGCTAATGTTGCATGCCAAACATTTTCAGCATCTGATTTCATACTTCTAAAGCTGTAGGTTCCTCTAAAGTGTTTGTTGCTGTTCCACATAGTTCTTGAACATAAAAACGATTAGTAAGAACTTGTCTGGTGATAAGATTTCTATGGATCTAAAATCATCCTTGTATCTAGAGAATTTTTTACCTTAGCATTCCAGTAGGTGTAGTGATGTTGTAATACTTTCCAACGAATCGACGAAGAGCTTCCATTGAATGATTGAATACCTGCTGATCTGAAAGCTTTTCCACTTCAGGCGCATATTTTCCAGACAACCATCCACACAGTATGTTAGGTTTGTGTTCAACAAAATTAAATCCAGTTAAGCCAAGAAGCCAACTCTTTTCAGGCTGTAAACAAAAATTTCTATCAAGGGTCATTTGCTTCTTCTCTCGATATTATAATGAATATAAATTAAAATATTTAATAAAACCCTACATCATTTTCGAGTTGTGGAATTTCGTCGTCTTTCCACAAAAAATGAAATCCAGTGCTTGTATTTTCATTGGTCCACCAAGGTTTTTCAAAAGAGAGATAAATTTTTCCTATGCAGCCAAAGCCAAGTGCCTGAAATTATATTACAGTTGTTATAACTTGTCGTATAAATTCGAGTTTCTAAAAACATTAACAAACCTCTATTGTTTTGACTTTTTCACTCGGTAAAGGAGGTTGAAAGAGGGTACTGTATTTTTCTTTTAGTACTCCTAATGATGGGGTTACTATGACATGATCAGCTAAATAGGTGTCCCCTTTAGTAGTTGTTACTGCCACCTTTCCCTCTTTGTCAGTATTATTAATTAAGGAAACTTCTGCATTCAGTATAGTTTTTTCAACAACTGGTAGCTCTTCTTCAGGGTTTGGATAACGTTTCTAAACAAATTAACAGCAAATAAATGCAAAGAATAAATAAAAATCTTTAAAAAGTGACTCGACGTAGTTACAATTTTCTAGACATTACCATCAAAATTTCAAGAATGAATCCATACGTCCGTTCCTTCCAATTTATGTATTGTTCCCCTGGGGTTGCACGATATTCATAAACTTCTGATAGTGAAACATTAAACCATGCATTACCAGCATCGTCTGATAGTTGAAGCATTTCAAACATATGTAAGATTCCTTTCTTACTTCCATTCCAATTTGGTTGCGTTTCGAGGTACTTATTCAAACTAAAAAAAATATTATCGTTTGCAGTTAGAAAAGAGTCACACTCAATAAAGCTAAAGTTGAATATAATTATAAGAAAAATACTTATTCGCTGCGACTTCTCCAATGGAAACATTGAAAACATTCTTATTTTTAGTAGAGTCTTCTTCATTTATTTGGTTGTAAAAATTGAGAAGATCATTGGATATTGTCTGATCAATTCGTGTCCCTGAGGAGTCATATAATTCTTCTGAACGAGTTTCAAAATATCCCTTTTCTAATAATCCAAGTGGAAACGCTAAGTCATATGCAACATTTCCAACTTCTCCTTGAACCCACTGGCCACCAACGTCCACCATGTAACCACCTATAGTTTTTTTGATTATTTCAACTTAAATATTGTCATATAAGTTATATCAATCAACATATTCCTTAATAAAATCCAAAGACAAATTGACGATTAAAATTATAATTAACAGTGAATTAACTTGCCAAATTGAGTGCTGTAAAGACGTCCACCAATTCTATCTTCAGCTTCGAGAATAGTTATATTGCTGAATCCATTTTCGAGAAGTTTTGATGCAGCTGCAATACCAGATGCTCCAGCCCCAATAATTATCACACTCGGGGAATTTTTATCGCCAATTACTGAATTAAAAATCAAAGAATAAAGCACCAGATTCTGGAAGAGTGCCTTTTTGTAAGACATTGTCTGAATTCCAACTCTTATTCTTCTATACTAAATGGTGTAGCTTATACAAAATTTATAAAATGATCTATTGGCGTCGCATTGCTGTTTCTATCAAAGTGTCATCAAAATCGTTCAGTTGAATCCTATAAATGCGTAACAGAGACAGCTGATCGTTTATTTTTTATTCTAATTAATCGCAAGGTCAATTTTTAGATTCAGAACCAGAGATCACGGCAAAGGATAACAATAATCATAGTTGAAATTTTTTAACTGGTTCTTAATAATAAAAGTTGATGATAATACTTATAAGATAAATGTGTAAAGGTCATTATTATTAAATCTAAAGACATACTTTGAAACTGAATGCGTGATTAATTCCGAGTGCACGCATGATTTTTATTTAATTATCAAGTGAATAAGTTGAATTACTTACATCTAAATTCCGTAACGTAATAAAAATGGTTTTCTAAAATAGCCCACTTTATTAACTTACTGTTACACCTGCTTACAGAATTGTGGTCACACTTTAACTTTTTCTAGATTTGGATACAGTTTTATGAGTCTATCAGCCTCGCGCCATCCTGAACCAATTGCACCATGCACTGTTGAAAAGTGATCCGGATTCGTTGCCTCTCCAGCAAATAAAATTACCTGCCATATAAAGATTTCATTAAAACAGGAACTAAATCAAATTAGCTTCAAAATGTCTATAAGACTTTAAAATTCCTTACGGGTTTTTCATCGCCAATCGGCTCTGCGAATTTTCCATGCCAAACATTCTCAGCATCTGCTTTCATACTTCTAAAGCTGTAGGTTCCTCTAAAGTGTTTATTGCTATTCCACATAGTTCTAAATATAAGAATTTATTATCGTGTGGTAAAACATTAATTATGCATTTATCTATTTTATTTTCCATAAAACTTTCTAAAATAGGAAGTTTGCACTTATCGATAATATAAGTTATTATTTTTTTACCTAATCATCCCAGTGGGCTTAGTGATGTTATAGGATTTTCCAAGGAACCTATTTAGAACTTCAACTGTATGATTGAATACTTGCTGTTCTGAAAGTTTTTCCATTTCTCGAGAATATTTTCCAGATATCCATCCGAACAATAATCGAGGCTTGTGTTCCACAAAGCTAAATCCAACGAGACCAAGAAGCCAACTCTTCTCAGGCTGAAAAAAAATTTTAATCTTGTTTTTATATACCTTTCATTGAATTGCAAAGTCATATTTTTTTCTTAATGCGAAATTGAACGGATTAAAAAAAATCAATTTTATTCAAAGACCTACATCGTTTTCGATCTGTGCTATATCCTCGTCTTTCCAAAGCAGAGTAAGAAGACCTCCACGTTTCGGGTCACTTGTCCACCAAGGTTCTTCAAAAGAGAGGTAAATTTTTGCAACGCTGCCAAAGCCAAGTGCCTGAAAAAAATAAATCGCTTTTTATAATAATAATTACATGATAAAAAATTTGTATACATATTATTGTTATAAAATCGTAACAAACCTTTATATCTTTTACTTTTTCTTCCGATAAAGGAGGTTGAAAGAGGGTGCTGTATTGTTCTTTTAACACTCCCAATGATGGAGTTACTATAACATGATCAGCTAAGTAGGTATCTCCTTTAGTAGTTGTTACTGATACCTTTCCATTTTTGTCAGTATTATTAATTAAGGAAACCTCTGCATTTAATATAGTTTTTTCGAGAACTGGTAGCTCCTCTTCTGGGTTCGGATAACGTTTCTAAAATATTATAGAAAATTATAGTGTTAAATTTACTATTCTAAACTCTGGAACTATCACATAATTAAATTATATATAAGACTATTAGAGATTTTGAATGAAATTATTACCATTAGTATGTCAAGAATTGTGCTATATCCACGTTCCTTCCAGTTTGTTAAAAAACTTCCTGGGCTTTCACGAAATGAATCATTTACGGCTACATCCCACCATGTATCTCCAGCTGAACTTGCCATTTCAATCATATCTAGCACGAGTGAGAGTCCTTTAGAGGTGTTATTCAAGTTTGGATGTTCTTCAACGTACTTATTGACTCTGAAAATATTATTATATGTATTAAAGTGTGTGTTCCAATTATAAATAGCTATTGTGGTAAAGTAACACATGTCCTTAAAAAAATACAATTACGTTCAATTGAAATGATAATTATACCTACTTATTTTGATAAAAATCACCAATTGATCCTTTCATCTTTTTAGAATTTTCATCTAGATTTTCTTTAGTTTTGAGGTAAAGCTCATTTATATCATTGATCATTGTTTGGTCTAAGTGTGTCCCTGAAGAGTCATATAATTCAAGATCTCTATTTGAAGTATCTCTTTCTATTAAACCAAGTGGCCAAGCCAGTTCGAATGCAACATTTCCAACTTCTCCGTGCACCCACTGGCCACCCAAGTCCACCCAGTAATCATCTAATTGAAAAAGTAATGTGAATATAAACGTACTGTATAATTGATAATTTGCCCAGAATACAGATATAAAATTTATCAAGTAAAGAATCAAAAAATAGATAAATAAATATTATTCGTAGGTAATATTTAAAGTTGACTTGCCGAATCGAGTGGTATAAACGCGTCCACCAATTCTACCTTCGGCTTCGAGAATAGTGATGTTCTTGAACCCATTTTGAAGAAGTTTGGATGCTGCAGCAATGCCAGATGCCCCAGCTCCAACAATTACCACACTTGGTAAATTTTCATCACTATTTACTGAGTTAAAAATTACTGAATATAGTATCAAAGTAGTTAAGAATTTATTTTTTAAATACATTTTCTAATGTATTTCAGTCTTTAAATTAGTGGAAAATAATCTGACCGCAGTTTGTTTTATACCAGCAAGTTCATCTGGTCTAGTTCTATAGTTATTAGAATGAGAGATTCAATAATCTACTCTATTCCAGTCGGAATTAAATGCAAGGTCAATTCTTATATTACGAACGAGGGATCATCACGAACGATTATTATAATCAAATAGAGATTTATATAATTAAGAGATATGATATTCATAAAAAATAAAAAAAGAATAGAAAAATCAATTGCAAAACAAGATAAATTATCAGTCGTCTATATTTCAGGGTTGGTATTGATAAATGCCCTCTTACTTCTTTCTAAATTTTAATTTACATACAGGAAATATGTATTTTAAATAACAAAATTATACTTCTTTAGCGATCAACTCAAATGTTTATTTCAAGAGTAAAAATTATTTACAGCAAGGCATATGCACGCATATAAAGACCTGAGTTATCAAAGTTTAAAAAAATTCATTAAAAATTCATTAAAAATTCATTCGTTGAAGGGATTTGAAACGTTGGCAACGCACAGTAAAAAATCCAGTTTTATGTATAAATGTAAAAAAAGAATCAGTCTTAAAAAAATTGTAAGTGATTTACCGTCATAAATTACTTCTTCACACACAGTTAATGTACAATAAAAAGTTGATTGAATCATTAGAAAGTTGTACAATTGAATTCTAAGAAAACCAGAAAACTTGCCTTCTGATTCGTAAAATATACTCTTTTACATTTTTATTTTAATCGATAAATTCTGATTAATTTCTTATCGCCTTGGAGAATTTAAGTAAATCCAGTATAATACATTCTGAAGGTCAGAAGGCAATTTAAGGTTGTTCAAAACATAATTTTCAATAGAAGCACAGATTAATTATGACAGAAAGCGCCTTGCATTATAATAGCTAATAAAAAATGAGGATTTACTACTGTACAACAATGCATGAAAAATATTCAGCGCAATACACTTAATATCGAATATATATATATATATATACACATAACATTAAAAATATGTAAATAATGGCGAAAAGTTCACTCACAAGTCTTACAAATAGATTGAGAATAGAGCCTAAAAATAGGACCTCTTGTAGTTATTTGATAAATATAAATGCTCTTTATAATTTAGACCAGAATGTAAAACGTTTAAACTATTTACGAGGTTTTCTCAATTCAGCCTTCTTTACGTTTTTTGAAATGTAAAGAATCCTCGATCTAAATTCAATAAGAATCGACTTGATATTGGTAATAAATATTAGCTTCATACCAATTTAATATCTTGTACATTCATAAAGGAATTATTTTGTTCCTTATGCATTTTGGCACGTTTAAGGAAGATACTTGAAGTTTGTCCTATCCACAAAACGAAAAATATTTCTTCGCCCATTAAAATATTTATGGAACGAAGCAATTTTAATACAATTTTTTGATATTCATTTATCAGCAAAATATTCATTCTATAAATCTATTATTTAAATTTCAATGAATAGCTTCTCCACTTTTTATCAAATAAACTCAAGATTCTAAAAATGATTTGTTAAACACTTATAAATAACAAATTTGGATATCCTTGAATCCGACTAGGAGAACTGCTGCGAATAACAAAACACCACAAAGATATGTGTATTTTAGGTCACCTCAACAGGAATAGGGAAGTTACTCAAAAAAGTAAAATTCAAGAAACTGTTTCTTGAAAAACTATAAATAAGTCACATTAAACCAGGATGGCCTCCAAAATCAACAAAATATTCCTGGTTGTTGAAATTATAATTTTAACTTTTAAAGCTGACCAAACTTTGTTTAAAGCATTCCAAAAGATATTGTAGGTTTTTATGCAAGAGTAGGCAGATTATTTGAATTGTAAAAAAATATTTAAATAAATAACTAAGCTTCCCGTAATTCCAACTTTTCGTTTTACACAAAAAATATTTAAATTATGGGTTTTTCGTTCTATAGGCATATTTCTACTTAAAAAGAGACTATCGTTACGTTTCTAAGATACATGTGATTTCAAAATTTCTTGAAAAAAATGAAGAGATTGAACTATCAGGTCAGAGTTTGAACCCGACACTTTTAAAGTGCCCTACTCTTGCATAGTTTATCCCACTTTAACCGCAAATTACTTTTTAGTGACTTAGTTATTTATAACGAGTTACTTCCCAACACTGTACTTCAGACACTGGTTTCCTTCTTTACATTCGATAAATCAAACAAGGAATCCTGTGTGAGACAATCATCTAAGGCTGCGACGTCATCGTCAGAGTAATTTTGCTTGCTACTGAAGTTCGTATCTTCATAATCAACACCTATACTGGCATTAATATCCTGATATCTTTGAACAACACAAATCGAGCCTTTTGTCTGCTCGAGGTCACTTAAAGAATAAAAGTTCTTCCCAATTTTACGTGAAATTTCGTCTTTCCTTTCGAAATTTGATAACTGCAGTTCTTCTAGTGTTCGCGGTTCTGCACAAGAACTCAGAGGACAGTCTTGGCTATTTAATAAATCACAGATCGGTCCTCTTCGGACCAAGTCATTTTCGCTGATTGATTTATAGGTCTCTTGTATAAATGGTGACCCCATTGATTCTCGAGAACCGTCAGTTGTTTTCTCTTGCAGATGCGAGTTTGAAGAGAGGGAATCAACGTACGAGGATTTCGAGTATTCGCAGTTTTTTGAGCTTGCGAGGGACATTGCATCGCGTATGGAATTACGACAGCTCCTGCTTTTGGACGAATTTGTGCAATCTGTAGGTAAAGTATACATACTGCATGAATAGCTTGATTTCTTCAGAGCAGATCTAAATTGATGATCGTCGATGTTGCTTGTATCGGCGAAACTCGCACACCTGCCTTTCTTTCTTCTCGGTCTTTCGAGCATATCGTCGATTTCTGAGAAGTTTTGCTCGCTCTTTTCACTAGCTATTTGGACCATCGAATCCATGTCTGAGCTGCACTCTAAACTACACTGCTGCGAAGCGTTGCGCAATTGTTTCTGTTCTTCTGTTTTGGATCCAGTGTCTGATTCATATGGACTAATAGACACTGCGTTCTGATTTTCTTCGATCATGTGATGAGAATCTATTTGGAAACATAAAGAAAATTAAGTATAGATTTAATTTCAAAAGCATTAAAGGCCTTTTTCAAATAGACTATTTTATTCAGATACGTACCTCTCGTAGATGTTATACGATAATCAATAGGATCGTGCGGATCGTGATGAGCAGAATCATTGTTAACCTTCTTCGAGTTTCTAACGTTGCTCTCTTGTCCAATAACAAATCGCAAAGGAAGATTCCTCTCTTCTGATATACTACCCCCACTGTCTGAGAGAATATTCACATTCTTCAAGTCGTTCACCGGGTTCAACTCAACATGAATATTCGTATTATTAACTTTGGCTCCACCACTGAGAATACTCCTTCCAATGTCGTTTTCTAAATTAACAGCTCGTCTCGGAATAGAGATACAACTACCGCCATCACTTGTAATTCCACCGTCTCCTTGCTTCCTTGGCCCAAGATTATTATTTTTAGTGTGCTTACGCTGTCTTTTGAAAAACTTCCGTGCTACTCCGCTTTGATGTGGATTATAAAACATTTCTACACAAGCAGGTGCTGATTCTGTATTGTATGTCGTGACTGAATTGTTAGACCTGTATTGCTGTCGATGCATCATGATCAATTTCACATTGCCCATTTCTGTTGGATTAACTGTCGCTGCAACTCCCAAATCCGCCAGTTTAGCCATGTTGTAACTAGTTTGCGATTTATTCGTGTGTCTTGATGAACTGACTGAATTCGTATCCGAAGTTACCTGTGGAAAGAAATACGACCTTTAAAATGTATCTCTTTTCTATAGATTAAAAAAGGAATATGTTCAAGACCAAGAAGTAAAATCAAGACTAAAGAGAGAGATATTTTTATATTATAGAGACAAACCTGAGTAGCTTGTGAATTCGAGAATGGAACCGGCAGATTCGAAGTTAAGGGCTGGGTAGGAACGGGCGAGACAGCATCAGAAACTCCTCGTGGTCTGCAGCATCTGTGCTTTCGTTTCTTCAACCAGCATCTCATCATCAGCCATTGAGAGCGCACATCGCTTCGAGCAATTCCATAAAAAAAGAGTATAAAAATTCCCAGTGAACTAGCGGAAATTGCGTATAAAACAGCAAACAACGTTTCCTTGTAGGAAATGTATGAGTTGAATAAATTTGCGGTAGTCAAAGCAGCGAATGTCCAAGTAGTGAGGTACAAAATCATGACAATAATTAGTCCTTTTAATTGTGTTATTTGAGAATGCTCCACATCCTCAATTTCTGAGGAGACTGTTTGCGAACTGTGCAAACTTGCTCTATCGGTAGTTTGATTTGCATTAGGCTCTAGTAGTTCTAAGTCCATATTTTCAGTCGCTTGAGTTCCTTCAGATAGTTGACCATTCAAGTCACTATTTCTGATAGTGCATCTGATTAGCATGTATAGAATGATCAAGTAGATGAAGAGAATAGCCACTGGCATGAAAACGGCAGCTAATGAAGGTACTGATGTCAGGAAACAGTGAGAATACGACGCGTATTCGCGAAGATTGATTGCACCAGATATACCGCAAATTATCAATGCAATACCCCAACCTGCAAGATAAAGTCCAAGCAAGGGTTTGCGAATTGCTGGCTCGTGTAATTCATCGTCTGGTAGATTTTCGACGACAGATTTAGAGATTCGTTTGTACATATGGCTGTAAAAATTTTAATTAAGATTAGATACTAGGTTTATTATACTTAAAAATATATTTTTTCTGCATTTAAGAGATTTGTTATGTACACAAACCTTGCAGACGCGGCCATCCATAGAAAACAGCACAAGGATAAATAATGTAATACTAATCCAACACCTTGGCAAATTTCAACATTCTCAGTCTGTTGAATTCCAGCACTATATAAAACACAAAGCAGGGTCATCGCGATCCAGGTGTTTATAACAGAATGTTTTGCCTTTTTAGGCATGGCAATTGATGGGTAACAACATACATATGTTACAGTGATAGTCACGAGACACATAATCACAATGAGACTTCCAACGTAAATCGCAGGATTTGAGTATTTGAATCTGGCACCAGTTAAACTGAAAATCAAAATTGCAGATTTATTAACTGAAATGATAGAGTGAAACTCAGATAGTGATAGATTACCTTCTTCCTTCCCTATTAAGATGAGCAACGTCTTGAAGAAGACCGTAATATCCGAGCCTGTTACATTGAAAGAATATGAGATTGTTAATCAAATTTAGAAATTCACAACCATCGCTACTCCATCCTCCTGTCTCATTTAAAGTAGAATCCCAAACAACAGGAATTGGTTGACTGCCGGAATAATGGAATAAAGGAGCTTTCAGCATTACGTAAACAGGCTCTGTCAAATTTTCCAGTTTTGCTCCAACTATAATATAAAGGACAAATTTAATCAATTGTTTTGGAATTAATAAAGAATTACATAGTAGACTGTAGAATATTTGGACATTAGAAATATATAGTATTTTTCTCTATAGAATACTCCTTTTTTAAATATGTACAAGTTTGGCTATAAAGCGAAAAAAAACTAATTTTGCGGTTGGGATTTCAATTGAACACCCTTAATTGTAAAGAAATTGAATCTCTATACTGAACTTACTTATTTTACTTCCGATAACGCACGATGAAATGTCCATATTATCAGTCTGATTCATATTAGGAAATAGTCTATTATCACTATACATGGAGATCATGAGTTGGTGGGATGTTCCCATATTTTTCACATGATTGAAGAGTGAACTAGGTAATTGTACAGATGCTTCGACCATTTGTTCTTTCATACTAACTACTGTAGTTTTATTATTAATAGTACAATGCAGATCTCGTTTCTCATCGGGATGATTGCTTTTGTACCAAATACACACCAGCCCCACAAAACTTTCAGGCCGAACTCTAATTTCCTCAAGTGCCATGTTATTTTTGTGTGATTGGATAGCCGGTGTCAATTCTGCGATTTTCTCCACGGCTTTGTTCAATTTCGTGCAAGACTTGTAGGCAATTTCCGCTGCTTTCAACATTTGTTTCGGTAAATTTAGTATCGTGTTTATAATATCTACAAGCATTGGTCCAAGTTCTTTCTCCTCAACCAAGTAACTCAAGTAATTTTCAATTGTTTGAGATATAAAGTTGATATCGACGGGATCCGTGATCTTAACAGTGTCTCCAGTGAAGTTTTTAAATTTTTTAACAGTCTCAATTAAGTTGGTTTTTGTCAAAGAGAGATTGACTTTTGAAAACTGCTCAAGGACTTTGGTCGTAGTTGATACATATGGACAATGTTCGGTATTCAAGTTTTTCCACCCTCCAGTGGCGTTGCATTGGTAAGATGCCAATAATGGATATTGCATTAAACTAGATAAATGACTACCTTCACAAGGTAATTCTACTTTCCATCCTACGACCGTATGTGGCCATGTATATGTGCCTTTGTTGTTTCTAGTAACTAAAACGAGAAATTTTGCAATAAGCTGAGATAAAATATACCATTTTTGACTAACTGAAAATTTAATTAGTTACCTGTTAATGGACAATAACGAGTGCGATTCGAAATTACTATCACGTTTATTGCCTTTGATTTATTCCCGTACGCTGAGGCTAATAAACAGTTCCACTGACCATTATGTTCTTCTTTTACAGGCACAATGCTGAGAGAACTAAAAATATGAATACGTAAAATTCATTATCAAAAATGAAGAATGGCAATTTTAAAATGTATTTCAAACTATTAAAATTAAATAATTCATGACTGTATGTAAGGTTCAGTTTGAATTATAATGATTGTTGATAAATATTAATAAAATATTACCTGTCTACGAGGCCGCTATTTTCCAGACGTCTGTTTTCAATTCTAATATTAGACAAACTATCGTTCGGATTAAGATACATGTTAAAATCTTCCATGTTGGCAGTGATATTAGGATTCCATAGCCATCTTAATTTAGTCCCTTCATCATTCGTAATACTAGGTGCTCGACATTTAAGAGTTATTGAATCACCAGCAAAAACAACTTGGTTTTGATTTGGTAGTACCTCTAATGCAGGAACTTGTGTTGTCCACTGACAACGCAAGCCTTCCGCTAGCCTCAACTTTTTAATTGCTTGATCTTTGAAATTTGATGGTGAGACGCATTTTGGTGGAGGACTGAAAAAAATATAAATCAAGTTTAATAAATTTAAGAAATTGTCAATATAAATATTAATAACAGTATGTAAATTACTTTAATTTTAAGGAGCTGTTGTGAATCCAGGTACTGAACCAATAAAGATCGCAGTCGCAATTCCACGGATTATCAGAAACGTCCCTGAAAATAATAATATTATAGCATATTCATGCATTTCATGTAAATTAATAATTTATACAGATAATTTACTTACAGTTGTTTCAAAGCCTTGAGTCTATTAAAAGTTCCTTCTTTAACAGTTTTCAAGTAATTATCGTTCAGTTTCCTATAAAATATTATTTTTATTTGAGATATTTAAAATGCTTTTTTTGTGTGCGTAAATTCGACAGAAAATTATAGGTAGCAATAAATATTTAAAACTTATTTTATTTGCTCTTGCGAAAACAGTAAAAATTTAAATAAAAGGTAAACTTACAAGCGTTCTAAAGCCATCATATTATGAAACAAGTTTGGGCCCAACTTGTTTAATTGATTAGCTGATAAATCACTAGTAAAAAAGCAAAAAATATATCAGCGAAAAATAACTTTTATACACAAATCATTTATAATTTAAGTCTAATCACTTACAGTCTTTTCAGATGCGTTAGTTGTTTGAAGGCATGCGAGTCTATCGTGGAAATCAGATTGCGGCTTAAGTCTCTGAAATGGTTGTTTTATATAATCTTTACATATTGTAATATTCAAAATCTTACATACTATAATTAAATAAAGTTTTCTTACAGCCTTTCTAAATTTTCAAGCCCATTAAATGATCCTTCGCTCAAGATAGTGATTTTGTTAGATGAGAGATTTAGTCGCTTTAAATTCGTCAAGTTTTTGAACACATTTGGCTCTATTATGTAAATTTCATTTTTGCTGAGATCCCTAAAAAAATCAGTTTTAATAAGTAACTTCCATTTACTGATTCAATGTAATCTTAAAATAATTTTATGAATTAATACAACTTACAGTTGAAATATTTCAACACTAATAGTTTCGATGGCAACTTGTTTTATTTCTTGTAAATTATCACTGCATATTAGTTTCAACCACTCTGCTTGTGGTCCTACACGTTTGCAGATGCAGTGCTGCAGACATGGCTCAACAGAAACAAATCCTTGCAGTGCAATTAGGATTAAAATGGCAGCAATCATATTGATAGTGTAATATGGTCCCTTATCTTAAAAAAAAAGAAAAAACAAGTTTTATTCATCCACATTCTATAATTTTTTTATGGCTATAAAGCAAAGATATATTTAGTTCTAATACTTTTTATGTAAAAAGAAGACATCGAATTCAGAGGTGAGAACTTGAGGCTATTTTGTCTCTTTGACTTTCAATTTGTTTCCTTTTTAAATTGTACTTTTTGAAGAGTTAATACTAAGAAATGTGCATACTGTAAAATTAACAATAAGAGTAACAGTAAAATAAAAATAATTACGTTAAGATAGTTGCAAACACCAAAAAAATTTATATAATTGAAGACAAAACAAATTCAAATATGTAGGATATTAAAAAATCTAAAGAACTTTTTAAAAATTCACGAGAAAATAAACAATAAGATAAAGCCGACAAGGCGGAATCTGTCATGGAAATGAGAAATTATTCAATAAACACTGGAATGTAAACATTTGTATTTCAAGAATAGGAATTGAAACAAGTACTCTGTTTTTAGCCTAAATAACTATGAATTTTCAGTAAAAAGAAATAAGAAGTTTAAAATCTCCAAGAAAAGAAATCATAATAAAGAGGAAAACCATAGTTTGACAGAATTATTGATGCTTGCTTGGAAATATTGTGTATTGTACTTGTGTATAAGAACCTTTCGGAGCAACTCTTTAGATTGTTAGAAAAAACTATAAACAAATGAAATTGAAGAAAAATAATTCACTTACGACCAAGGCAAATGTAACGTATCTTTCACATCGTTTTGGAAGGAGACTTATCTGTCAAACGCTTTTATATAGCCAAGATCACAAATACTTTTTATTTGGAGCTTCACCATTTACATTTTATATCAGTCTCTCTCTCTCTTTCCTCCTTCCTCTCTCTCTCTCTCTCTTTTCTCCTTTTTCTTTCTCAGTTCACTCTCCATCATCTCTCTTTCTCTTCCGGTGTAAAAGTGACTTCACATGTCACACATTAAGGTGCTTTCATACATCTGCAAATATGCGATACATTTTTTTCTAAATTTCTTTCAATTAATTGAATTAACACGAGACAAAGCAGTTTTAAGCATTTTTTAGATTTTTAAACTATTTTTTTTAATCTTACATATAAAATACTTATTATTATTTGTTGGAAATTATTTGTTGGAAATTAAAATCTAAAATTAGGAAATTTGAATTCACGAGAATTTCGCGCTAAAAATTTTAGTCTGCTAGTTTTCCTAACCTAAAATGTCATCAGAACTGTCACCTTTTAATTAAAAACGTTAACATTTTTTTAAATTATATGATAAACTCTAAAATTAATTAGAAGCCAAACAAAATGTTTTTCTAAGAAGAATTTATATATGTAGTTTGAATAATAAATAATAGAGATTTTTTGTGTTTTATCAGTTTTATTGTAGAAGATTAACCAAGCCAAGGATAATATTTGATATATATAATATTTTAGGGAAGATTTCATGTTTCAAAGCGATTTAAAACTAGTTATTATGAAACTCAGTCGAGGACTCACAAATTTTCTTAAATATAGACGTTATTGTACTTATGAAAAGGTAAATTTTTAAATATTTTAATTAAATTGAATCCAACATCCTTAATCACGTTAATTAATAAAATTAAGAATTCCGTTGCTCGCTTACAGGCTCAAAAAAAAATATTACCAATCGTCGACTCTAAACAATGTATACCAGAACCAGATCTCGACGTCGAATTTTTCTGCAATCCAGCCAACCGCGATCAAATTTTCCAAAACATAAAAAAGAGAAAAGGCAATGGAGACATAGATAAGGTTCTCGATCTTTGTAAGAAACCTGATTCGAAATATTTGCTATCAAAGGAATTGAGTAGGATTCCAAATCATACCCACCCTGCAGTTTCAGAATTAGACAATCATCCAAAACTTTTAAAATTATGCGGGAATCCTCAAAAATTCGACTTTACACCTATTGAATTCGAAAAATTTGCTGTAAAAATGCGATTATTGAGGACGGAAGCCTTAGGGCCCGTCTCTGGAAGCAGGAGTTATGTATTTTTAGGAGAGCTAGCAGATTTAGAACAAGCATTAATATATTATACAATAGAAAAATTAAGAACACATGGATTTAAACTAGTTTCGGTACCTGATATTCTACCTACGAAAGTAATCGAAAGATGTGGATTAATTGTCGATGGCGATAGAACTCTTGTTTATCAATTAGATCCACATTATGGAGATGAATTTAGTCTCTCTGGTACAGCTGAAATGGCTTTGGCTTATAAACTTATGAATTCTACGCTACAAAGTGATGAATTGCCACTGAAAATGGCTGCTGTTAGCAGATGTTACAGGGCAGAAGCTTCTAGTCTTGCAGAAGAGCGAGGAATTTACAGGTAAAGAAAACTGCTTAATATTTTATAAAACTGATACATTATTATGTCTGCTCTTTATTTTCTATCAGATTTACAATCCTCTTAATGCTTTATAATTTCTCACTTACTATTTTTCTATTTTTGCTTCCAGAGTTCACCAGTTCACAAAAGTAGAAATGTTTGCTTGTTCCGAGCAGGAAAAGTCAGAAAAGGTTTTTGCTGATATCCAAAAAATTCAAGAGGATTTATTTAGTAGCTTAGGATTACACTTTAAAGTACTCGATATGCCTCCGTGTGATCTGGGTGCCCCTGCATTTAGGTAAAATTTACGTTTCTCTTTTCTTCAATTTAACTATTTTACAATAATATTTTCAATTGATAATGAGAATAATGATTTATCTTGCAGAAAAATAGATATGGAAGGTTGGTTGCCAGGACGAAATTTATTTGGTGAACTCTCAAGTTGCAGTAACTGTACAGACTTTCAATCTCGTAGACTGAATATAAAATACACAACAAAAGATGGAAAATCTTTGTATGTTCACACATTAAATGGAACGGCTTGCGCGGTACCACGAATGTTAATTGCGATTTGTGAAACACATCAACAAAAAAATAGAACAATCTTAATTCCTGACAAACTACAACCCTTCATGAAAGGAAAAACGGTAATTAGAAAGCAAGCCGCTCCCGACATGAGAATATACAAATATAAACCAAAACTGACGTAAATGTATTGATAAATCTTTTTCAGATTTAAAAAGTTAAGTTTATACACTATTTGTTTTAGTTTCGGTTTGAGAAATAAAAAACACTTGAACTATCAAACACCACCTGACAGTATATTTTTTATAAACTAATACAATTATCATACAAAGTAAGATAGGGATCCAAAAATTGTACGTATACGGGGATAAAATTCATTCATTTTTTTTAAGGTTTTCTTGTTGTTCTGTATATATTTTGTAGTGGAGTTATAAAAATTGTAACACAAAATATGTTTTCTTAAAGCAATATGATTCAGAGACATTGCAAATTGACCATAATTGATTTCTCCTAGTAATATAAGACTTTAAAGTTACTCTTGATTTTTTTATAAATAATTAGAAAGGGTTTGATTCATTCGTTGATACGAATGTTTAACAAAATGGCTTGAGCCAATTCATTACAAAATTGGAGTTTCTCTGATATCTATTATGCTTCTTCCTTTTCTTAAATTTACCACTGTTGTGAGTTAGTTTTGCTCAAGAATTCCTTGGACAGAATACTGACATATTGAGTTCTGGCAATGTTGTTTGAATATATCTGAAAATAAGATAGGTAGATTTTATATTCTTTAATTTAATAAGCAAGTCTATGAAAAAATACTTAAAGAATCAATTATACATACTGCTATGATTTTAGTCCTCATCTTCCCCAGATTCTGATTCCTCTTCCGCGCTTTGAAGCCACTCAATAAATTTTTTCATCTGGTCTAAAAACAACATTTTGCCTTTAACAGAATGTCCCTCCTTGTACCACTTCAAAATCACTTCCTCAGAAATTACATCCTCTGCAAATAGATGTATAAATATAAATTTGAATCCATTGCTTAATAAAATATTATCTCTCTATTGCTAAATAACATACTTTTGTAAAAAAGTAAAACGATCTTCTGGAAGACTTTCATAAAATTCATGTTTTCGTAACAGAATTCCTGAACTTTAAGAATGAGCGCGAGTTCAGATCTGGCAGTGGTTGTAAAAGCACCGAATAGTGGTGTGTAGATTTTTAAATGTTTCAACGCCTGTTCAGCGACTAATTCTTCTTTCTTGTTCCATTCCGCCTGGCCCATAACTACACCCCAAATCTAAAAAAAACAATTTCATATTGATTTATAATTTAAAACAAAAAGAGAGAAAACAGTATACTAAAATAGGTGAAGTAACATACCAAACCAATGACTTCATGTTCTGGAATACCGCATCTTAGAGCCATATCCTTAAGATCAATGACAATATCTTTTATAGCTCGGTTGTCAGCTAAATTGTCTAGAAGAAGTTGTTGAAGATCACGTTTCGCTTCCTGGCTGGCTTGGGCCTTGTGCAATTTGACTATGTCTGCCAAATCGACAGCCTCGAATACAGATCGAAAGTATTCCTCTGATCTCTTGTTAGGTGGTACGAATTCCATTAACCTAATCGATCAGAAATTATAATGAAAATTGAGTATAATATACTACTACAATGTTTTAAGTTTAAGAATAATCTGAATAAATTTACTACACTATTTAAATAAGAATAACGTGCCTTCCTTCAATTCCACCGCGTTTCAAGGCTGTCATAAGACTAGGAAGTCCTTTTTCTTGTTTCCACGTAACAAATACCTCGAGTAAGAAGTCTAGAGCTAGGTTATCTTTAACAAGGTGTTCGTTAATAAGAACAGAGAGCACAGTCGGTGGTACGGAGCCATTTGAGATCCACAATGCCGTCATCCTAGCTAGCTTGATTCTTTCTTGCGGAGTAAAGCCTTTCATGAATACCAAGACTTTTTTCATTTCCTCCTCGAACATTTTCTCCAGATACTTATACCGCCGCATGAGCTTAATAAATACCTGAAAAACATATAATCGTTAATAAATCTTAAAAATTAAGTTACTTTGTTATGATCATAGTCTTGAATCTGACACTCGCAAACTTTTATTTTTCAATTTTATTAGAAGTTGAAACAAACAAGTGGCAGTTTTGCCAAAAAGGAAAGATGTAGATGATGTATACAGAAATTGACAAAATCGTATTCAAAAAAAATAACAAAGTACCTCAAATAACTCAATATTCATTTAAAAAAAAGTATCTTTGTTCACCTGTTCGAAATTTCGCATAGATTCCATGTCTTCCGGTTGTTCGAAGACACATGCTGTTGTCTTGACTGGTTTATCTCCATCTTGAGCTATGGAACCACCAGGTACTAAGAGGCCACCAGCTATCAAAATATCAAACAAAGCCTCTCCGTACCGACGATAATCCAATTTGGAACCAGCCGTGTCAAGATACTTGGATATCGCTTCTAGGTCGTTACCAGCCTTTTCCAAACCAAGGAGGACCGCGTCTCGAAAGCCAGTGGGATCATATTTTTCCTTTTCATCTATCAAAAGCAAAGATGACGCGTTAAAGTTCGCTTAGCGACAAGGACGCTTGAACTCCCATAACCCCATTTCAGTTATTTTACATACCTCTTTTTCTGGTCTTTATACGTTGACCTGACAGTACTGGCTTTTCTATTTTTTGACTCATACAACACCCTTCTGGAATACCAAATAAAAAATATAAATAAAAAAAAAAAGAAAATTTATATCAAATGTCAATTTGAAACCAGAGTTCAAAGAAGCGATCAAATTAGATTTTCACAATTTCTTAATTATAACACCCGGGGACTGAATTATGAATTATTCTCATGCATTTGCTGTGAAATGCAACTAATAGAAAAACAATTTTAAAGTAAGAGGCATTTTTAGAGCAAAATTTTCAGCAGTCACGCGCAAACAGAAGCTCCGAAAAGTGAAATAGTAAGTAAACAAAACACTGGGAAAATCTCGCCACGTGGTGTGAAAGTAAAGGGAGTTTTTCGGCAACTAGGAAACTAGGACTCAAAAAGCTTTTTAGTTGAATGGAGCAAAAGACAGTAATTGGAGCAGACTCTTTCTCCGAGGTTAAGGTCGTCACGATGGCTGAAGCCCCGCAATTTGGTTATCAAATATCACATTAAAGTTACATTAAATGCTAAAAATGCTAAAAAGACAAAAGATTATTTGGAAAAAACTTACTTAAATCACGTATTATTGTACAACCACTCCCTCCCTAAAGTATATAACTGGTGCGAAGTGTTCAAGGAGGACACGGGCACACTTGGGGTCAGCGAAACGAAGAAACAAAAATGGAAGAGGACAGGAAACAGAGCTACGATGGACTTCAACTTCCTGTCTGCTTAATATTTTGTGCGCGCATTTTCAAATCGATTAGCAGACAAAGCAAAATTTATTGTTAAAACTTGGTGACATTATCATTTAATAATAAACATAAAAGAATTTAAAATTCAAAGAATTTGTTAAGAGGAAACTGGAAGTACTTGTATTATTGAAATATTAACTACAACTATTGTATTCTAGTGAACCCTAGTGAATATTGATCTAGAATTTTGAAATCGAAATTTTGTAGCAACATTAGTAGCTCGCTATTAAGTGTATTAATTATTTAAACTATTCTTAATATTGCCCAAAGTGAATATTGATTCATTGGAAAATTATAATTTTTTAAATTTCGCGGTCCCATCTCTCGCTGCGCACTCTATAGAGTGCGCAGAGAAGTTCAACGGTCACGTGTTAATATGAAATACTATAAACACTGGAATCGTCAAAATTATCTCTTAGCAACAAAAAAGAAGATCTTTTTTAAGCTAAGTTCAAAACTTATAATATATAAAAGTGATATCACCTCAATTTAGGCAATTATGATTAACTAAATGTTATAAATTTTCAAAATAAAATGTGGATGGTGAATGCGCGCGCATGCCGGGAAATTTCGATTTGCGCATTTCTTTCCTGAACAAAGGAGGTTTGGCAAGGTGAAACCGGTGAGGAGAGAGGAGAGATAAGCGCCACAAAAAATGCATAATGCTGCATAAGCTCATTCTTGTTTCTTGTTTCATCGTTGTATATTGTTACAAGTTCTAATGTGATTTTAATCCCGGTTTTGTAGACAGTTTCACCAATTAATAGCTAGTTTTTAAACTAAGTATTTTAATTCAGTTCACGATTGAATTTTTCAGCGCAGAGGCTTGAAAAGGTATTTTCCATAAGACTTTTAAACCAAACCGAATCTTCTAGCCGGTACTATTACACCATTCTTTGTGTTTCGTTTCGGTTGAATTAATTGTAGACAAAGCAACACGTGGTTGCGTTTTTTGCAAATTTCATTCTCGCTCAGTTTTTAACACAGATTTTCTTCGTTTATTATTTCAAGATATGGCATTTTATCCTGCGGGTCAAGCAGATCGGTCCCCGAATGACCGGGTGCCGAAAGCAGATAACCTATCAAACGGATTCAGGTATAGAACAATTTATTTCTTCAAATCAAGCCCTTCGAACTGTATTACGATATTCATTTGAATTGGTTTTGTATTTGTTTCTAGTCCTTGTTATATCTAGTGAACTCCTTACAGATGTAATAATTCGTTATTATGAAAATGTTAATAAGGCGTTCTGACCTTTCTTCTGTGTAGGATTAAGAACACCGGTTGTTATTGGCACTGATTTAGTCGTTGGCACTCATTTTTAATTTTCTTTAAACAATAAAAAAGGAATATTTTACTTAGTTTGATAGAATAACTTTCTTATAGTCTTAAGTTTCTAATGTAAAAGAAAGATAGAAAACAAAACGGTATTTTCTGACGAGATTGCAACAGTTGCAATTAACTGAAACATTTACAATAATATTACAAGGTCTTATTATTAATAAGATAATT
Source organism: Synergus umbraculus (assembly GCA_900474325.1). NCBI lineage: Eukaryota > Metazoa > Arthropoda > Insecta > Hymenoptera > Cynipidae > Synergus > Synergus umbraculus. Next base: position 40,245 of record UCOK01008944.1, read on the forward strand.
TCAAAATTAATTGCTTTAATAAAAATTAGACTAATAAATTATTTTTTCTGTAGCAGTGAAAGAACTGAATACAAACTCTACGTGGCGAATTTGCCACCTGAACTCAATGAGGTATTGTAATTAAATGCTCGTATTTTCTAATTAAGTAACATAAGATTCAGTTTCTAATGATTATATATTTCGTTCAAGGATGGCATTCGACAAATTTTTAACACATATGGTGAAGTTACTGGCGTCTTGTCGCCTCGAAATGCTGACTGGGCCTACGTAACATACAAAAGCCACCGAGAAGCTGTTCTTGCAATCGGAAGTTTGGACGACAAGAGTCCTTTACATTTAAAAGTCGAGTTCTCAAAAGAGAGACAGATTAGAAATGTTCAGGATTGGAAGCGTCATAATGTGCCGGAGTCTTCTATTCCAGTCGAAACTGGCATAGCACCAGATTATCGACACTCTAGTGGCTTCGTGTAAGTTTCAAAACTTAAACCTATTGAAGTCTGAAATTAGTTCATATGTTGAGTGAATTAAGAAATATTACTTTATTTTTATAGTCCGCGCATCAACATTCCTCAGAGAAAAATGGAGATTTCTTTGCCGGAGGAAATGCGCACCCGACACTTGATACCTGCCTATGATGACCATGATGAAATCCTTTATCCTGTAGAACAAGATCCCCGGATTTTAAATCCTTTCGAAAATGCAGTACCATATCCTGAAACCAACTTACTATGGACAAGGTTGGTGATACTAATTTTAATTAGTTGAATTTTAATTAATCAGGATTTTCGTATTAAATAAAAGAACGTTCTTGTTAACTTTGAAGAGGAAGAGTCGCTGTCACTAATGACGGAAGACGACATGTTGTCATGGGCCGCGGATACACGGTGTACAAAATTCCGGAACCTTACCATCCTCGTATGGAAGATCGTATCTCTGCTATGTATGAAACACGAACAAACGTTAGTATTATAAAATAAATCTCTTATATATTTTTGAGTAATGAATGAATTAATTTTCATAAGGTGTCTTTTATTAAATTTTGTACCTTGTCGTAAGTTTACAGTTAAAAAACTTTAAAATGATTTTTGTGATATACATTTAAAATTTAAATTATTTTCCATTTATTCCAGGGACTGTACGAGTATGGAATCGATCAACTTCAAAATGAGGTTGGCAGATGCGAGTTATGTGGCACCATAACTAAAATGCGCTGCGGCAAATGCAGTATCTTTTATTGCTCTCGGGTTTGCCAAAAGACCGACTGGGAGAAGCACAAGACTGAGTGTCAAGCGTTACCGTAAGTTTTATCTTTTAACATGAAAATACTTTTACTTGGAATTAAATAAAATAATTTCAACATTTAATTATAGGCCTCTGACTGGAATCTCAAATGCTCTTTCAAGTTCAATAAACGGTGACGATCCGCTGCAAAGGTCTAACATTCGAGTGAAACCTGAACTTCAGGAAAGGGTAAATATGCTCAATCAAAAGGCAAAAGAGACGTTAAATCTAAAACAGCAGGAAGAGAAGGAAAAAAACGCTTGTCTCTCAGATTCAATTCAACGTTCACCGGATAAATTTATCAAAATTAACAAAGAGACGAGTGACACTGCAAGACCAAAAGTTTTGATTGAAGAAATTTCAAAGCAACCAAGAAATGATGTGCCAGACATCGCAAAACTTCAGATTAGTTCTCCACCCAGAAGAAACCTTGAATCCAGTGAGAGACCCGTGAGATGTGAGATTGCTCAGAATGAAGAAGAGTCCTTTTTATCTAAGAATAAATTCACGCAAGTTGTCATCACGGTATCTTTAGGAAACGGAGAATATTGGATCCAGAAAAAGGAAGACGAAGAAAGATTTGCTAAAATGATGAATGAATTGGCTAGAATGCAAAATCTAATACCTCCAGAAAAAGCGCCGAAGGGGAAACTAGTTGTGGGTGATTTGATTGCTTGCCATTTTTACGACATATGGCACAGAGCCTCGATTGTATCTTTACATCCTTTGTCTGTGAACTACATCGACTTTGGAAATGTGGAAACTTTGAAAAGTGATGACATCCGGCCTTTAGGCGCTTTAGGAAATATTCCTGGTTTTGCGAGAAAAATCCGTGTTCAAAATGCCAAGGGAACGAAGTATGAAGTTATGAACGAAGCGGAACAGTTGTCTGTTAAGGTAATTTCGGAGGATGAAAATGGAGTTTTCTTGGTCATCACTCCAGACTTAGAAGGGGAAAGTCCGTTCCAACCTTTCAAACAACCACAAAACGGACCAGGATCTCAAAATGGACCATCTTCTCAGAATAAGCCATCTTCTCAGAGTGGACCATCTTCTCAAAATGGACCATCTTCTCAGAGTGGACCATCTTCTCAAAATGGACCATCTTCTCAGAATAGGCCATCTTCTCAGAGTAGACCAAGTCCTCAAGATAAAAAGGAATCTGAAAGTTCTCGTGATCGCCCTTCGCCAGAAACATCCCCACGTCATTCCGATAACGGACAGGGATCCAAAACTAATGGGATTTCAGAAAAAGAATACCCTGTTCCAACTGGTAGTGTGATTGATAACCTTGAAGCTCACGATGAAGGCATGATGGAAATCCATACTTTGCTTAGACAGGACACTTATAGCGTTACCATTGTACCTCACAAATTGTTACAATATTACCAGAAGATTTTGTGTGATATTCCTGAAAAATGTACGGTAAAAGCGAAGACTTCGAGCTATCAGTGAGCATTTATTTAAAATTTATCTCACCTAATTTAACTTCAGAAAACTCTTCTGTTGTAAAAAAAGTACATACCTTTTTATGGGACTCTAATTATAAATAAATTAAATATAAAACTCTTTATTTTCAGACCAAAAAATGTTGGCGAATATATTCTTGGTAAGAGGTCAGATAATGATTGGAGTCGTGGAAAAGTTATATCTGTTGGTCCTCCAGTGAAAGTAGCATCGGTAGATGAAGGTAGAGTCTATTTAGCGGAACATTGCCTGAATATGCCACCTTCTGTAGCTGAAATATGCACATTTGGAGCTACTTGTACATTGATGGAAGCTAATTTCAAGGTAAATTAAAAGATATAGTTGATAAGATCATCTTAAAATATGTAATTGTTCACGAATTTGTGTTTTCAATCTGTGTTTATTTCAAATTTTGTAGGTTGAACCGCAAGTAGCAGTATCATTTGAAGTAGTTTCAGGAAAGACGATTGAAGATCTGAAGGGAATAGAAATATTGATTAAAGATGATAATAACTCGAAGGTTCTCGGTAAAGCATTTCTGTCAGAATGGATACCTCCACCAGAGCAGACTGGAGTTAAGATGCTGGAATTGAAAAGCGGAACTGAGGTATTGTCAATCTTTTATCTAGAAATTTATATAATATTACTTTTATAATTCTTGATACATAATTTTGTTACTTGTCATTCTATTTTTTAGGTTGCTTTAACCGCTTACCGCACTCCATCTCTATTGTACGTGCGAAGTTTGGAGAATAAAGAAGTAGAGCGATTTCACAGATTGTTACAAGAAGTGTCAAAAAAAGCCCAAACTGGTGAATATTTTGCAAAATTTTATCATGCGAAACTAAATTTAAAATACTGATTTTAATGGCGTATTTTAAATTATAGCTCCCAAACTAAAGAATACTCCAGTTGTCGGTGAAATGGTTATAGCGAAGTATGAACCAGATGGCAATCATTATAGAGCCATAGTAACCAAAGTTAACGGAGACGACATTCATATAACTTACACTGACTATGGAAATGTCGAAATCTCCTCAATGAAGCATATGTGGGAATTACCGACAGAATTAAAACTGGTTTGTGTGAACATTTTCATTCGAGTTTTCGCTTTTATTCTTTATTTTTTATTAATTTGTAGGCAGTTTATTACCTTTTTAGAAATTTTACTTATTCATTTTATTCTTCAGAGGTTGTAAAAGATTGTACTTTCAGTGCCCTTCGGGAGCATCAAGGATTGTCCTGAAAGGTGTTCCGACTGACGTTCCATTGACAAAAGACGTATCCAATTATTTCGCTCTCTTAGTTGGCCGAGAGCAACCGTTGAAAATTACGTTTGATGGGATACCTTCTACAGACGGCGTTGAGCTGAAGAGCTTCACAGAATGTATAAACGAAAAGGTTCAAGAACTACTCACGCCAAACTGGAAGAAAAATTCTGTGGAAGAAGGTATACTATTTTTAATCAAAAACTTAAATTTTAAAAATAAAATTTTAATTTACACACCAAAACCAAAGATTAAAAAAATTTTTTTTAAGAATTATAACATTTTTTGTGTTACAGAGAAGACATGCTTTATGTTAAGCGACTTAGAAATTGCTCCTTTGGGAAATGCAGGTGATACAGTCGATGTTTTGGTTCTAACCACGCAGGAAGTGGGCCGCACTTATTTCATGTGTCCAGTGGACTGTGAAATTATACCTCATGTCTCTTCAATTCTTCCTAGACAGGTATGTTTGACCCTTTTGTGAAAACAGGATAATAAAATTAAACGAGCATAATGTGTTAAATGATTGGTTACAGATAGAAGAATACGTTACCAGCACACCTGAACATTACATTCCAAGGGATTTGGAACTGTGCGTCGCGCCTTTCCTAGGTTTATGGTACAGAGCTGCATGCCTCTTGAGAAACGCTACACCTACATCAAGCAAAGTCTTCTTCGTGGATTATGGTAACATAGAAGAAGTGGAGCACAAAGATTTGAGGCTCATGTCAAAAGACTTCATGTCTCCTCCAGCCCTTGGAAACATTTGTATTATACAGAGTAAGTTTTTTTTTTATATATTAAATAACATTATTAGGCCTTTATATATTTTAGTTAATATTATAAATGATTTTATTTGTCTTTTTCCATAACTGAAGACATTTTTACAAAAAGTATAAACCCTAATTTCGATGTATGTACACTGTGTACATATTTAAGATTGATTGCACTTGGTTTACAATGTATCAATTGGAAGTCTTTGAGAGGTGGTATAATTTCCATAATTTCTTTTATTTTCGACAGACTTGCTTCCGAAAAAGTATGAGGAGGGGATTGAAACTGTGCCACAGAATATTCAAGACCGACTTATGGAACTGCTTCCAGTAAATACGAAGATTCAAATTAAAATCGTTAGTGTAGATGCCGACAAGAATTACTTCATAGAACTTCCTGAAATCCGAGATATTCTTGTAAAAGAGAATCTGATCTGAGTCCACTAAAAATACAGGAAGAAGGAAAATACTTCTTTATTTTTTATACCACTAGAAAATAGGACTTTTCGTTCATTGTTGTTTATCTCATAGAATTTTCTTTTTATTATGGAATTATATTCGCTTCGTCGCGATATGACAAAATGTTTTAGTTTAGACTATTAATATTTCAAAGATTTATGTTTACTTGTAAAGACTACGTATAAAAAAATATTTTTTCATCTTATATGTTAGTGGTGTCAGCAAAGTGAGCACTTTATTTTTGTTTTTTTTTTTTTTCAAATTTGAAAATCTTACTCTCTATTATTGTTTTTTCTTTAAAAGGAAAAAAAATCTGTTTCTGAGATTTACAGTATTAACCTGTGCCTCTAACTTAAAAAAAGTCCATGTTTGACATTTTTTTAAAAATTCGCACATTTTATGTTAAAATACAGGATAAACCTACACTTTTGAGGACATGTTTTATATTCGTCATACATATAACATGCGAATTAAATCTGAAAAACTATATTTTAAAATACGAACAGTATTGATCACTTGACTACTTTTTGTAAGAATTCATTAATTACTATTGATAATAAAAAGAAGTTGACACTCCGATCGTCATATTCAACTTAATTCCATTTTCTATTTCTACTTACCTTTTTTAAATCAAATTTTAATAGTAAAGTGAACAGTTTTTTAATTGTGATATTTTACAAGTCTTATCATTTAAAAAACTTTCTCAATTAAAGATGTGTCTAGAATAAACTTCGTTTTATTATGAAAGTTTGAATAAAAATATAGTACAGGCAAATATAAATATAAAATAAGTATGGGTATGTAGCGCCGATTGAAACAAAATCAGACATTTTAACTTATTTTATGAATCGACATTATAATTATTATTATTATTTATTCTAAAAATACATAAGAAATTCTTTTTCATATGTTTAAAAATGTAATTTGGCACATAACTACCTTTAATTTTTGCTTTTACAGTTAGCATTTTCAGTTGTTTGAAAAATGATAATATTTTTAAATTGAAAAAATGTATAATTTGTTTCAAACTTAATAAAAGCTATTCAAATTTATAAAAAAAAGTTTGAAATTTCTTTATTTCATAGATTTCATAGCTGTTAATTTTAAATTATTCCCGGGTCTTGTGAAGTGCTGCTACCATCACGTGACCACGGTGTCACCGAACATTATTTGTCGTCTGCTAGAATCAATACATACATGCATATATGTATGTATGTACATCTGCATATATAGAATTTAGAGTTTGTTCTAACCTTAAAATACGAAAGGACACCGTTGTGTCATTTTGTATATTTTGTGTTTTGTATTCAATAAAACATTAAATTATAACAAATAAGTTATGTACTGAAATATCTTAAATCTTCCTTTCTTTCATTATTTGTATTATGATACTCGTATCAACAGTGAATTTACAACAAATTAATAATATGAAATTGGGAGTAACTCTCATTATCTCATAAAAGCTGACACGAATTTTGTTGCCAATAAAGAGATATACTTATTAATTTGCAGAAGATAGTGACTTTTTCTTGTATTATAAATGATGAGTGTTCAAACAAGGTACCCTTACGAGGGTTTGCTACACAAGTATACAAATGCTATGAAAGGATGGCAGTACCGTTGGTTTATTTTGAGCCCAGAAACTGGAGAATTGCATTATTTTCTCAGTGAATCTGAGAAAACCCAGAAGCCAAGATGTTCCATTTATTTAGCTGGAGCTGTGATCGCACCTAGTGATGAGGATTCTACCACTTTTACCGTCAATTCTGCAACAGGTGATTGTATTATTTAAAAAACCTATTTCTGGGATTAATCCAAGCGATCATACACTCTGAAGATATTGAATTCTTATGAATTATTTGCATTCTTTGGTATTTTTGAAGTTCATTAATAATATCTTTACTAATTATCTTACTATTATTTATTTCAGGCGATATGATCAAGCTTCGAGCAGCTGATGCTCGAGCCAGACAAGAATGGGTGGATAAACTTCGCGCTGTCACAGAAATGTATACGAGGGCAATTGCTAGCAGTCATCCACCTCTGCCTCCACGGGAGCATAGCAGTAGTTCAATTCGAAATCCAGTGGCAAAAATAGAGGTTTTGGATGCCTTTGCCAATTGTCGAGAGCAACTCAACAAAGCAGAAAAACACACTGTTGCATTATCACAAACTATTGAAAACTCTAATCTTAACTTAGATCCAGACTTACTAATTTTAAAAGCCACTGCCCACGCTACGTTGCATACCTTAAATCAGTGTTTAAATATTTTATATCAATAGGAATAAAAACAGTCTTCATCGTCCAAAAAATAACCATTACAGTTTTTTGGCGATTCGTCCATTATTTAGGATTAGGATATTCTGTATCCTTTTTTCACTAGGTGAGATAAGATTATTCTGTTTTTTCTAGTAATGGAGAATTTTCTATTCTTTAAAAGTGCTGTTTTAAGCATCTTTTCGAGTTCTTCTTTCGAGTTTAGAAGCCTGATGAAATGAAAAAAACATATCATTATAAAAATCGAGATGCAACCCAAAAAAATGATAATTTTGTAAAAATAAAGCCATTAACTTTGGTCAAACCAAATATTTTTTTTTAAAAGATGACTTAATTTGTGAATGATTCTGAATAAAAATAATTTTATTTAAAGTTTTACGAATGTTATGGAGTTGCCCCATTTCATTTTGGGTGAAAGAAAATTCCCTAGAGTTCTTTATGTTCTTTACGAGAAGAAAACTGTTTTGGATTTTTTTTATATCCTAATAAGGTTCTAATTATTAACTCATTAATAAGATCAAATAATTATTTAACAATAGACAGCTGCTTGTCTCTTTTTAGAGGAAGCGTTAGTTAAAAAAACGTAATACTTTGCATTTATGAGTGAGCAATTGGTTATAGCTCGACTGAGAATTGTAGTAAGTTTTAGGGTCGTATGTATGATATATTTTAATGATCTAATATTTTTTACTACTCTCGTTGATCCCGTGGTTTTATAAAATAAATAAAGAAGTAATTCAATATTCTCTTACTCGGCTCATTTTGTCAATCAGAATCCACTTTCCTGTCCACTTGCTATAGTTGACATTTAAGATTATGTAAACATTTTAATTTCTTTCATAATCAATTTTTTTGCACATTCAAAAAAAAAAAAAACTTTCATATAAAGGATTTATAATCCATAAAGAATTGACCTTGGGTTTATTTCATTTAACGGAAACGATCGGCTAGATCCAGTGCCAAGGTCAAGTATTTGGGTGAAGGTAAGCGACTTTTACTGCTCCATCAAGATGCGATGATGCTGCATGCATGGTTTTCGAGTAGTAGTTGGACACGTATCTAGGGAGAAGATTCGTTTTCTAAAAATTCGACGCACGTAACGAAATTATAGCTTTTGTAAACCAGGTGTCGTGAAGAAAAATCTGAATTTCTATTGAATAGGTGATTGAGTGCAAAATCTAATTCAAATGTTAGCTTTAATCATTATTATAATTCCAAAAAGATGTTAATTTGTTAGTATTGTTTAAGTGTACTGTTTTTCAATTTAGAAAGCCTTAAACATTTATGGAGACTTATAAGGAAAATGTAAACTAAACGGCTTTTCTTTTAGACAATTTAATTTGATATTACGCAGTTAAGAACTATCTATTGGATCTTGTGTTTATATTCAGTATCATTTAATTAAATGTTTCATGTTCATATTATCTTTGGTTTATTATGCAATTTTTTCAGAAAGAGAAAATCGCAATCACTTCAGAAGGAAATTCGATTCTTGGAAAGGATATGACTGGAAGAGAAGAAATAATTCTTGGATTAGAGTGGAAAGCTGAAGAAGAAACTACAAAATGTGAACCAAATGGAAAAAAATTTCGTGGATTTCATCTAACTAGATCCAAATGGGATCCATATCCTTGGGTCGGTTCTGTGGAAACTGGAAGTGATGCAGAAATATCAGGACTGAGGTAAATCTTTAAACTTCATGATTAAAATAAAATTGTTTTAAAATTGCTGTTATCAATTTAGAATATATTTTTCAAAAGTGAATTTTTAGAGCCGGCGATTGTTTGCTGGAAGTTGATGGTGCGGATGTTTTGGGACTAAAAATGCCAGATATAGCTTCCTTGATAGGGAAAAATGATCGAGTTGGTCTTCAAGTTTGGCGGCGACAGGTAGCTTCAGAAAAGAAACTCGAAGATGATGAAGAGGAAATAAGTAGTGAGGAAAAGGAGCAAAATTCTCCTGGTATTTTGTCCCTAGAGGGTCCTCTTCCAGAAGTAGCTCTCAAATTAACCAGTGCGGTTTCTGGTGTTGTTCGAGCTCTTGAGTGTCCGGTATGTTCTTCATTATACTTGAAAAAGTTATAGATAAATTAAATAAAAACTTTGCAAATTCTGAACTCTTCATATAATTTTTAGATTTGTCTCGAAAGTGCTGCACCTCCAGTCTCACAATGCGTCAACGGCCACATCCTCTGCGTTGGTTGTAGAGCAAAAACCACCCGATGTCCTGTATGTCGTGTAAGTCTAGGTCAAGGAAGATGCCTCCTAGCAGACAAGTGTCACAAGGTTCTTGTGGATTCGTTTGGGATCGATAATACAGCATCTAACAGCAATGAGTATTCTCTTCGCAAAAGATTTTTCGGATCACCAAAAGCTAGTCAGCAACAAAAAAGAAATTCGGAAAAACACCGCTCTCCTCCAAGGGCAAAAAATCTCATATCCAGAATATTTCCCTCTATTAGCTTCGATGAAAAGGCAGCTTCTACAGAAAGTTTACCAGCCTCCAGTTACTGTGATGAAAGTACAGCTTCCACTGGAAGAAGATGGCTCCTTCCTCGACGATCTGATGAGGAACGTTTGAATTTGAATGATAGAACAAAGTCAGCAAGTACAGGAGAACTTTCTAGAGGAGTTGATCGTTCCGTTAGTGGTTCTTTACAACGATTAACTGCTGCTGGTGAGGCTCATGGATCCAATGGACTTTTAAGTGTTCCTCAGACACCTCTATGGGGTGGCTCCACCGAGTCCATGACAAGCACCAGGTTAAATTGTCCTTTGTGGAAAAAAACTGGATGTAGTGAATTACTTACACCTGGAACTATTTTAGAACATCTGAATGGATCTCATCCAGGGCCAATAATTAATTTTCATCGTGGAAAAGCAACTTTACCTGTTCCTTTCCCATTCTCTTCGGAAGGGATTTATGTTTTACATCAGGGGGGAGAGATATTTTTCCTTCAGGTATTTTTTAAGATTAAAACAATATTCCAAATTTAAATCGTTTCAAGTTCTACATTTCTTTAATTGCATCCTTTTCTACAGCTAGAGAATGAAGCAATCTGGATTGCTGGAACTTGTGTCAGTGATAATAAATGGGGCTGGATTTTAAATGCTCGAGGCGAAAATGGAACAGAAATAACATTTCGCAGAGATGTCATAATCCTACAAGAATCTACCAACATGTCGCCCTTAAATATCGCAATACTTCCGAAAAACCTTCATCTTCAAATGATAGAAATAAGTCTTCTTGAGTTACGATCAGATGAGGGAATAGAAGTGTAATAAAAGTTTGTAAATAGTTTACTTTATCCTATTCTAAAAATCGCGCGGTTAGTACCTGGATGGGTGACCGCTTTGAAAATACAACTTCTCAAGTTAAGCAATGATCTTCTTTAATGTAAAATAAAAACTTATTTTTAACTTTAATTTATCTATGGGGGGGTTTGAACCCCCAAAACACGGCCCTGGAAAATACAACTTCTAAAGTTAAGCAAACATTCGCGCGGTCAGTACTCGGATGGGTGACCGCTTTGAAAACACAAGTTCTCAAGTTAAGCAATCATTCGCGCGGTCAGTACATGGATGGGTGACCGCTTTAATGAAAAAGCCCCTGCGTAAGAGCAACCCATCATACTCCCGTGCAAGAATAGTGGCCCCAACTCGAGCCCCGTACTCTACTGCGCATGCGTCGCACTCGGTATCTGATTGGTTGCTATTCGCGCGAAAATTTGAAATTCTAAAAAATATTATGTATTTCAAATTTTCGCGCGAATAGCAACCAATCAGATACCGAATGCGACGCATGCGCTGTAGAGTACGGGGCTCGAGTTGGGGCCACTGTTCTTGCACGAGAGTATGATGGGTTGCTCTTACGCAGGGGCTTCTTCATTAAAGCGGTCACCCATCCATGTACTGACCGCGCGAATGATTGCTTAACTTGAGAACTTGTGTTTTCAAAGCGGTCACCCATCCATGTACTAACCGCGCGAATGATTGCTTAACTTTAGAAGTTGTATTTTCCAGGGCCGTGCGCAAGGGGTGTTTCAACCCCCCCCCCATAGATTAATTAAAATTAAAAATAAGTTTTTATTTTACAACAAAGAAGATCATTGCTTAACTTGAGAAGTTGTATTTTCAAAGCAGTCACCCATCCAGGTACTAACCGCGAAAAACATTACTTAACTTGAGAATTTGTGTTTTCAAATATATATTTATAATTTTCATTAACTAAAATGGAGAATTGAATTTTGAGCTTACCATTTGTGTCTAACGTCCTAAAAGTATTGAATAAGTAATACGTACCCTTTTTCATATTGGATTAAATTTATATAAAATACAGTATAATTTAAATAATAAAAAATCGTGTGAAATCACTTTGAAAGCAATGTGATTAAAGAGGACAGTAACAAATTTATTCTTCATACAAACTTAAAATAACAATTATTACATACTGTTTCTATCATTTATCGAAGTAACACTAAACTCCAACATGTCGGCACTTGAGTGATCAGTCTAAAGATAAATTTTATTGAACGAGATCGTATGAATAAATGCGTACAGAATAAACGCTTCTTATAAGGTAGAAATAAATTTATTTGTATTACCACGATTTTTCATACGAAGGTATAAATAACGAGAAGAATTGCTTATTCTTTTTTAAAAACAGTTACTTCATGTAACGTATTGCATAAAAATTGCCGATACTTAATTGTTTTACACTACAAAAATGGTATTAACATTCGAAAAAAAGAGACTAATAATTGTATAGTTAATTTTTGATTTTAAACATGATTATTTAAATGAACATGAGAAATGGAAAGAAAATATCAATTTTTTAGTATCTAAAAAGTAAATCAGTCAACTGTTCAAACTTTGTTTAATCGTACCTTTTTGACTTCTAGATATTTTCTAAGGAAAATTTATATCCTCGCCGGCTTTCTCTACAAATTATACAAAATAAAATTTTTATTCTAGAATTCGGAAAAGTTTAAGTCTCTGATCTTCGTTTGTGGACCCTTATAGAAATATTAATACGTATACCCCTGATGTGCCTCAAGTTACAGGTCATGATTCGGCCTGTGAAAATGCCATCATACAAAAATTGTACTTACACAAATGGAAGAATAATAAAATTATGATTATTAATTAATAATGAATAATGATTATAACTAAAGTTACGTTTACAACAAAAGCTTATTTAAATACGGTTTATAAGCCTCAAACTGGCCAGTGCGCAAAGCTTTGCCCGCCATAATATCGTAGGCGTACCTTTTAACAGCTATAGCCTCCTCTTTTCCCAAGATCTCCAAATTCAAAAGACAAACGGTCATATCATTGTCCTCATTTGAAGGACAGGATTTTTTCTCTAAAGGCGGCAAAGTCGTGTCAACACTCTCTCCTTTTCTTTTTTTAGTCATACGCTGTGGGACGCCACTTGCTTCGGTTTCTTCTTTCAGTTTGTCCCGTTTGGGACAACTACAGATTCGCACTTGTAGCCTTCGTCGACCTAATATCCGCTGGTGCTCATCCTCAAGAGTAAAAATTAATTCCGTTGCTCGACGATTCATTCCCGATGTGCAACTATTTTTACACACGAATTTGAAGTGGACTGGAACATACATAGAGCCGACCTCGGGGATCCCCAGTGGCGTTAATATTGAGAGATGCCCTCCAGGTAATTCTTCATAACAACTTTGTGTCTCAAGACATCTAACCACATGTTTCATAATATGTGGGTCCATATCTGAATTCGCCTTGCAAGACATTGCCATATGGTTATGACAACGTATAACCGCTTCACTTCTGTTTTGTTCTAAGCTATACACCATTCGTGTTCGTAGATAGTATACGCCAGGCTCTTGTTCCCATTTAAACCTTAATGGAAGGACTGCATCCATATTTATAAAAACTTTTGACAAACGCTCAGAATACTAGAACAAAATAACGATACTTGTCAATAATAGTAAAATCAATATAATAAATTTACATATGAATTTAATATGTATAACGTTGTACTCACAATCCAATTTTTGGTCGAATTTTGATTATTCAGCATAACTTGAAAATTTAGAGGACCTGGCATCTCTTCACGTGATGGTATGGGATTGTTTGGTAGTATTTGATAGTGCTGTTCACCCTGTCTGTAAAACATAAGTGGATCGCACTTTTTTTCTGGTTCTTCCATAATTGCCGATGCAAGGAAATCCATTCCACTGAAAAATAAAAATATATAAAATGAAACATCAATTCCGTATTGCTAAGTTAAAATAAATAAGTATAGAACCAGACAAACATAGTTCATTACCCAATTTATTTAATATTAAAAAAAAACCATCGCCACTGCAAAAAGGAACCAAAAATGACCAAGGATTTTTGAGTTTTAAATTGAAAGCAAGGGTTTATCAACGTTAAGTTTTATCGTACTCATTATTTTGAAATTTAAAATCGATTTTCAAAGTGAGACAATTTTATGCAACTACGTGCCAAAAAATAGGTGGCTTTATTATATTGCAGGTAGTGCATAAAAACATAATATTATTGGAGTTCAGGGTAATTAAAAAGCTAGTTTAAAAATCAAAGATGCATTTAAATGAAGTCAAATGAAAACAAACTTAGGTAAGGTATATATAAAAAAAAAACCTGTAGAATTTTTTTTAAATGGCTTCTTAAATAACCGGTTTCTTACAAAACACTTGCCAAACATTAGCATCATTAGCATCTTTTGTTTGAATTACAAAATACTTTTTTTTTAAAACAGAAAATGCAGAAAGTCGTCATTAATTCAAATTGGCTTGGATAAGCATTTAAACAACAATTTCGGGCGAAAAATCCCTTTTTTTTCTGACGCAATCAAATAGCAGCTAACAGTTACAATGTGTGGTTAGGTATAAACAACTTACATATTATCTTTTTGGAGATCACTTTGGAGATGATCCATTAATGACGGATCCAAAAATACCGACTCCTGAGAGTCGGAAAGCGTATTCGTATTTGATATGGAGAGCATAGTATTAATAAATAAAATAAAAACCGGCGAGGAATTGAAGCACACCACATCAAACTTATCAAACACACTCCGCTGTATTCCAAGGTCGTTGAATAACTATGAGTATGCGGTCGAGGCAAAATGGCGAAACCGGCAAAAGTTTCAGGTTACATCACAATTGGCGCTCCCTTTCAAGATTTTAAATTTGACAAAAATAGGATCTCCATTTTATAAATCTACAAATATTTTCTCATCCCAAACATTTAAATAAAAAAAAGCTTACTTGTTAAAGTAGAAATCCATCTTTAATGTATCTGCGACTCTGGAAAGGATATTTTTGGTTAATTTCCTGTGCGAGTTTAAACTTGCTTTGCTATGCGCATTCAGCCGGCGCATTCACTAGACCATGCTCACCTTGCAACTTCTTGCAACCATGTACCAACTGCTGCAAAACTGGTGCAAACAAAGAACAAAGAACAATACAAAACAGAACAGTGAAAACAGGAGCGTAAAATTTATGAAGAGGGTCCTGGATATTTTAAAGTATTGAAATTTTATATTTAAACAATGTTTGTTGAAGTAAATGCATAAATCTTTATTAAAAATGTTGATTTCCACTGATAACTGTTTTTTTGAAGCTTGAACAAGCTTCAGACCGTATTAATAATTAAATGGGTCAAAAGAGGGTGAAGTGATGGGATCATTACGAGCTTGAATTGACTGCACCTGGCACCAGCAAGTTTTGAATGAATTTGAACCTTTTGTTGAGCAGGTACAAAATATTACAATGAAACTAAATCTTTTTTAAATAGTGAATGGGATCAGTGTTTGAAATCAGGTAAATCTAGTTTAGGAAAGTACAACTTCTAGCAGTTAACGGTTAGGTGTTAGTTACATCGGAAATAATATGTGATCCAATATTTTTTTTTGACTTAGAAGACCGCTCAAATTTTCGCGACGAAGTTTTTAAGAAAATAGATTTTTGAATGTCTCTCTTGTCTTCCTAATAATTGACAGTGTTTATTGTCGCTGTCATTGAGAAAGTTGGCGAAGAAGATACATTTAACTTTGTTCTCGGCATACACGTGACTTTTTTAGGTTATAGATTCGTATAATTTATACTCGCGCGTAAATATTTCAATATTTGAATATTGGAATTAAAATATAAATGTTAATATTTTAGTATAATTGAGAAAGACGTTTAAAAAGCTTCTGTATTTAATTAAATATTATAGATTTATTTGATATAATAAAATTTTGTTGACATTTTTAAAAGGATGTTTTAAAAAAATCATCAAATTAATTCTTACCAATTTCCTTTCAGGCAGAAAAATATCTTCAACAGAGAATGTCATGTGAGGTTGCAAGTAAAGCAAATACTTCTTCAAAATGGGGCTTGTTCTTCGTAACGTTGACTGGCGGGTTGGCAACTGTTTTAAGTGTAATATGCATTCCCTTTGTGAGTCCAGCTTTACGGAAAGTATGTCTTCCTTACGTGCCAGCGACGACCACACAAGTGGATAATATTATGAAAGCTTTAGCTGGACGAAAAGGAACGCTGATTGACCTCGGAAGTGGAGATGGTCGAATAGTTCTTTCCGCAGCTAGGAAGGGTTTCCGAGCTTACGGGATTGAGCTAAATCCTTGCCTAGTAGCTTACTCAAAAGTCACAGCTCTAGTTCAAGGTCTTTCATCAAACGCTTCTTTCTTTAGAGGAGATCTATGGAAATGTAATTTAGCAAGTTATAATAATGTTGTTATATTTGGAGTTTCCCAAATGATGACTGAACTCGAACGAAAGTTTAGCGTTGAATTAAATACAAACACGTTAATAGTCGCTTGCCGTTTTCCCTTACCAAACTCAAAACCATTGATAACAATTGGTCATGGAATTGATACAGTTTGGGTCTATAAAATGCCGTTAAGTACAGACTCATAAATATTGTTCATAAAAGACCAAAAAAAATAGGATCTTGAGTTTTCTGCTAAGATACTTTAGACTACTTTAAATGACTTAAAATTGTACATAAAAAACTGGAAAAAAGAATTCAAGAATATATTTTAAGCTAATCATCACACGATATTTCTTTGATTTATTTTATTAATATGTTTTAGCGAAGTTTTGAAAGATTTATGACGCAGATATATACAGGTTTTGTTGAAGAAGGATTTTGAAACATATATTTTGTCTTTAAGATATCTTAATATTGTGAGCAGTTTTCCACGTTAGTCCGTTGCCATTAGGACCGTGGGTAGAAGGAAAAAGTATATACCACCAACTTCTGCAAAAAATAATTTTTAACGATACTAATGATATAACAACCAAATGTTTGATATAATTACCTGTCATTCAGTCCTAAAAAGAGCCTCCAATTTTCTCTACATCCAAGATCATAAGGATTCCTGTACTTTCGACCTTGAGTTTTGTACTTTTGTTCCTCAGTACTGTTAATATGAGCTTCAATACTGGTTTCTCCTCGCGCTATAAGACCTGCATGCCACCATGTTAAGGCTCCCAGAGCTGCAAGTGTCGCTACGCATATTAAAGCAGCGAGAATAATTAACTTCCGACGAAATTCACTCATAGCTCGCTCCGCTGCTTGCCTTGCAATTTCATCTCGTTCGTCCTGAGTTAAGTGATCCATCGATTCAAGCTAAAATTATTGAATAGTAATTTTTTAATTAACATAGGCTTAATGTCAGTAATATTGCATATTTAAGAATTATATTTTTAAAATTAGATTAGATGTTTACCACAGGTGTGATAACTGAATTGTTGATACGAACTGGATGTCCATCCAGTTCTGGATCTTGTTCAGGAAAGAACTCTTCGTATGCAATTTCTAATCCGAATGTCATTACAAATACAACACCAACCACGGTAAATACCATATATTGGAAAAAATGTCTATGATTGTTATGCCCTACGCAATTGTTCAACCAGGCTAAACTATTGTTAAGGGAAACATTAACAGTTCAAATAAAGCGATCAAAACATTGAAGATATCAAAGAATGTTTCAAATAAGGATACGACAATGATGATCCATCTTGAGAACACATTTGTTGCAAATAGAACAATGATGTGTTCTAGGTGGCTTTGGTTTGATACATTTTTTACAAATGCTCACAGCCTCTGGAATTAAACCACCTTGAGGTGGATATCCTGCCATTACGTTCACACCCATGTAGTAATGGAAACATACATTTATCAATAACCAATTTCCTATTATCAGAAGAATTACTGTACTCGCAGGACTTTTATTCCACCAATATGGTAGTCCAATCCAATAAGCTATGAATACAATAAACACCTTCAGAAGACTAACTATAGCTACGAATACCTATCGAAAGGAAATTACTGTTTAGTAAATATTTATGAATTTTTTTAATTGAAAAGATATAATAATTATTTGTACTTACTGGACCAAGAGAAGATGTGAAGTTTTCAACCATCCAGAAAATAGGTTCCAGAAAAATATCACATACATAGCTCCAACTCAAAAATTCATTATAAAACAGAGATTTAATGGTAATCTGAAGACGCTTAAACTTTTGGCCAATGTTAAACCTGAAATACGGACATAAATGAATTTTAGAATCATTTATAACATTACGAGAAACAATAATCTTCATTTTTATCTATAATTTCAAAATTAAACTCACCAATGGAAGCGAGAGGTTTTTTTCAAAAACCATTTTATTCTTGCCATCTTTAATTGTTGGAATAATCGAATTAACTTGATAAAATAATTCCTCATTATTTCAGGAAGGCAAAGCGTGCATCATTTGCAATGCGAGAGTTTTAATGGATTAAAAATAAATAATCTGTTTGCAAGGAATAAGAGCTAACCTCTAAAATCATTTTAACGTTTTTCTCATGGAAGACTCAATAAAATTTCTTACTCTTCTCATAACCTCCCCGAAGTAAAATAATGGTATTTAATGCTTGAACTCAACAAAAAGATACTTTTCAGTCAATTAAAACGTTATTTTGTTAATTCTAAAGATGATTGTTTGACAATAAAATAAAGTGTCAAAATGGTCAAAACATATCCGAGCAGACAATATATTTAACGTTCTACTACGTGAGTCATTAATAATATTAATATCTTAACACCTTTTCCTGTATTATAAAATAACATCCTATTTATTTTTTTTCTAGAAAGATTAATAAATTCATAAAATAATTTCTGACGCTAAAGACATTGAAAATTTTAGTTTTTTCGGTGAAGAAAATGTCTAAATTGTTTAAATTCTTTTGTGGAAAAAGCCCGCGAAAGTTTGAAATTTAAATGTGTAACTATATTTATAGAGGATTAAAAGTTTTGCTCAGTTTTTTTCTTATATAAACAATTTTAGTCAATTAGAATGAATGCTATTTGTATATTGCCCATGAACTATGGTTCCTTAATAATTATGCTCTTTATTTCATTTATTAATATCCTTAAATCTATCATAATAAATAACACCAAAGATTAGAGGTATAATAATATAATTTAATCAATATATCATATAATAAATAATTACAGTATATGTAATGTATAATAATACTTGAGGTATAGGAAAATCACACGAGGTTGCAGCGTTTCGCTTCGTTTGGTCGACGCTGTTATTATTTTCTACTAAAGCCGTTCAACAAACAGTTAAAATTTTTTGCGAAACTACGTAGGGATTCTAGAATTCAACGCAGTACATCGTTTGTTTTTATAGGAGTGTCTAATTTATTATCTTTTGTGAACTCATCCAGATTTGATATGAAAATACCTTTTTTGTAAACTGGAGAGAAGATATATTTAGAATATTACTTCAAACTATGTGCATCTTTAAAGTGTACTAAATTCTTCTTGTGCTGCTCTACAGTCTAGAAGAATATTAAAGAAAATACCTGAAGAACATAACGACCTAATTCGACTTGGCTAACTTAGATCTATCTTGAACAATAAATCATTTTTTAAATTAAATGAAGTTTTACTTTACAGTCTTTCTACATCAAAGAATTTTCATATAAATAGAACAGTATTATCATTTAAGCTAACGAAAATTCATTTCAAATCGCTATTATATACATATAAGTACTAAGAAAAAAGTTTCCTTCAGACTTTCGCTAAACCGCGTAAAGAGATACATTTTAATTGCATGAAGAAACAACTTTTAAGTTCAATTTTCTAGAGAATATTGAATCTCAGAAAGACAAAAAAATCTGAGAATTAGAGAATAAAAAATATATATAATTCTATGGCTGTTTTATACTTCTATTGTAAATTCTTACATACTAAATGGTACTATGTAGCGGTTCTCTTACAATTAGTAAATAGTAAGTATTATACTTTTGTACGAATAAATTATCTTATTCGTACGTTTCTTACATTTAAGTAGCTTGCTGATCATGCGTTAAAGGATCTCCTGAAGTATTAATACGTAATTGACAATAAAAATAGCTTTCTCTATAAATATTACATTCTAAGTATACAAAAGCATTTCATAGTGAAACTACACGCAAATATTCATATTAATTAATCTTTGCTCTCCAGTTTTCTCAAACATTTTCATATCAGATATCTTTTTATCAACTTCAGGGTCTACCTTATTAATTTCTAAAATCTTCAACAGTCAATATGAATTTAGAAGAAGAGCTTTTTTCAAACAGCGTGGAAATAAAATGAAAAATCCTTCAAACTAGAAGGAATTTTTATAAGTTCATGAAATGTTTCATAGAATTTGTATAGTGTGCCCGATACACGCTAACTTATTATTTTCTCAGGAAAATA
Organism: Synergus umbraculus; assembly: GCA_900474325.1. Taxonomy (NCBI): domain Eukaryota; kingdom Metazoa; phylum Arthropoda; class Insecta; order Hymenoptera; family Cynipidae; genus Synergus; species Synergus umbraculus. Next base: position 60,524 of record UCOK01008944.1, read on the forward strand.
TTTTATATTTTCTCGTATAATATATTCTCTCTCGTAATATATGACAATATTCGCGATAAATTTTTTTTTTCAATAAATAGATTGTATCGCGCGTCAAGTAGCATTTGAAAGACTTGGGTGGGTAAGGTAGATACATATTTACAAAAAGGCGTGAAAAATTTCTTTACGAATTCATTTAACAAGGGAATTTCCAAATAGAACGAGTTTCGCTTCGAATCTAATAAGTAAGACTTATTTTCAATTACATAAGCAATTGAATTTTATAGAAGAGAAGAAGAGAGTAAGCGATGATGAAGTATATCTTCAAGTGTTAAGAACAATAACAATAATTTATAGATTGTATTCGTAAACAATCTTTTAACGCCTCATAATATATATTTGCTCAAGGGAAATGGAAATCAGGGCGCGAATATAATTTACGAGAAAGAATTTGGACCTCACAAGACTGTATCGAGGGTATCCAAGCTTTGTAGAAGATGCTCATCCTTGGAACACCACTGAACCAATTCCTCGATTGTCACAACCCCGTCCTTATTCGAATCCATTTGCTGAAATTGTAAAAAATGTACTAAAGACAACAATCCAATTTGTTTGGATTTATACAAAATTGATCTGAATTTATGATTTTGTTACAATCTGAAATCATGCTCTATTTTCAAAATTCAATTTCCTAATTTTACTCAGTAAATAATAGAATTATGTCAACATAACGAAAAAAAATGTTTATTTTTACTATTTTTAGTCCCAAATTAAGAGTTTTTTTTAGCTTCAAAATCTATTCGTCTCATTTTAATCAAAAACTAATAAAATTAGACTATACAGAGTAAAACAGTTCTGAAATGTGTCAATATTTCATTTTTAGCTCGCGTTATTGTTCATTGGCATGAAAAAATACAATGCCTAATATTGCGTGTAAATGTCTTTAATGGAATTCAGAATAACTCGCTGCAAAGTTGATTTAGCCGCCCCATTTTTTGAATCAGTGAAAAATGTACACTCTGTGACCAAATAGACACACCGACACACTATAAATGTGTCTACTGAAGTCACTTACATGAAATATTTTCTCAACATGCTCGCGAGCCGCTACGTGTGGCTCGGCTATTTGGGGTTGTGTATAACGTCCCAGCATCTCGTAAATCGATCCTACGACGTCTAGCATCTCTTCTTTGCTTATCAGTCCATCGCCATCTAGGTCGTAAAGTCCAAACACCCACTGGAGTTTTTCCTCCACAGATCCCCGTGACACTTTGGACAGAATTGAAAGGAATTCCTGTAAACAAAAAGCATGATGTTAGAATAAATTTCTCATAATCCTTACAATAAATCCTAATGATAGAAACAGGATGAAAGAGATTTTATATGTCTTCTCATAGTAAACAATTTAGATAAAAAATTGTTTATGCCAAAATTCTTTGAATACATGATTTTTGTTTATAAAACTACTCACTTCGAAGCTAATTTTTCCAGATTGTTTCCTTTTAATAGTATTGAAGACGTAGTGTGCGTACTGGCTCGCATCTGAAACAAGAGACGAAATATTTAGTTTAAAATACATGGTTTTGATATATTGAAATTTTTTTCACATGGCTGAGAGATTGGCAGATATTAGATTGGATAATAAAGAAACTCACCCCCCTGAGGAAAGAATTGAGAGAATATCTTCTTAAAGGCTTCTTCGTCGACGAGTCCAGTCGGGCACTCCTGCTTAAATCCCCTGTAAATCAGCTGGATCTCCTTCCGGGTGAACCTTGTGGTAGCTGCAAGGGTAGTTAATTCCTCTGGTTTGTGACGACCTCCAAGAGCTAAAGCCCCACCCCCAGAACCCCCTAAAACGTCCCCGAGATCTTCAAGTTCAGCTTCTGCAAGATTCAATGGCCTTATCTCCTAGGACTGTATTACTCGTTCGAGATGCTCTTTTTCGCAGGTAACCAGTCTAGACGTGCACGTGGATGCCGAAACTTTACTACGATTTTTCATTCCTCATAATTTAAAGAAAGGGGAAACAATCTCGAGAATTTTAGGCAAAGAAGTAAACTTGAGACTTCTCATCAATTGACGTTAAAGCAGCATCATCAAAGATCATCATCAATATTAGATAGTCATCAAATATTAATCTTCTGGCATAGGCAATGGGAGTAGAAGAAAAGCTACGGAAAAATTTCATACTGGAGAAGTCATTCAGAGGAGAAACTGGCGATAACGAGAGACTATGGAAGCCTTCAATAATTCAATGTCATTCTCATGTCAGTAATGCATTTGGAGAATATAAAGTGGGAATAAAATGAGCTACAAAGTCGGAGATTGGAAATGTTGCATAGTTATTACAGAGATATTGCGTTAGAGTTCGTGCGCTAATTATTGGTGCGAAGGGGAAGGATATGTACAATTCACAGATGCAGAAAACTTTGCATATCAATTTCTAAAAGTAGGTATAACATACAAAGTACCAAGGATTATAAATTACGGATACAGATGAAATACGACATTGTCTCGTGTTTACAAAGTTCAATGTCTGTTGACTTATGCAATATGGAATGTTTGAATAAGTCCTACCTAAAAAAAATCCTATACTGTGTTTAAGTGATGTGACATAGTCAATTTGATCTCACATCCGCATTAAATTTTATAAAAATATACCAAAATATTCGGAAATATTAGGGCCGTCCATTTCATAGAAGATCGAAAATGGAATGAGCACATTATATGAAATAAGAAATTCAATGAGTGGAATTTGAGTTATACAAAGAAGCCATTAGCAGTTAATGATCGGGGAGATTGGATGCTTAATTCTTTTCATGTCCTTAAGTGATTCGAAGGACTTCTGATGCGGTTGGGTGGATCAATGAGAAGAAAAAGAAATATGAAGCGTCACGCTATAACTGTACGCATATCCGCATCCAACCACGTCGAACTCAAGCAGCTCCGAGGTACCAATCCCGGGCATCCGGGGTCACCATGGCAACCAGAGACCTCCTTCCCAGTGGTACATATTTACCCCACTTTATGCAATCTACCGACAAACCTAAAACCTACCCTAATGACAATTGCAATTTGTTCACTGCACTGAATTTTTACTCAACGAGAAAAATCCCACTTACATCTTCTTCAACGCCGTTCTGCTCGGATGACCAGATGATATACATTGGGGTGTGTGATTCTCTTCTCGCTTTCCTTATTCGAGGGGGAATTTAATATATTAATATATTCCCGAAGAGTCGCTTATATTGAAAATAAAAGAGGTAAAAGTAAATTCCCGTGGGTAGATTATACGTTAGACAGAATAAATATGCATGGTTTCAATTTTTTAGCTTGTCATGTCATGCATAGAGAAAGTTACTGAAATTTGAATAGCTTTTATCAAAATAGAAAATTAATGAAGAAAGTCATTTACGCTGTGAGAAAGCTTAACATCTATTTGTTTGTAATGTTTTTAAACAATAGTCCCGACCTGTAACTGTTTAAAGAGATCGTTGGCTGACTAAACATTGACTCTTTCCACTGCTCGCCAACGGCTGACTATACTTTGATATACACTACCCCTTTTCCTTAAAAATCTTCCTGAAAGCCCCATTGTCTGAGTATATGCTGACCTGTTCTACTAAAAGTTTCCCAGCTCTCTATCAAATCGTCTTTTCATCCACCCCGTCTTTTTTTATAACGAAAGAAGAAATTGATAATCTTATCCACAAATTACGTAATAGCTTTCCAGGGGAATGGAAATATTTTTATAGGATTTCTATAGATTTCAAAGGATATATAGAAAGGAAAAAAGGAAATTAAATGAGCTTTCAAGGGATTGCAAAAGATTGTGAGGAATGTCAAAGCATTATAAGGTATTATACTTTAAAGAATTTCATAGGATTTTAATTATAGATTTCAAGAAGAAGGAGCTAGAGGAATAAAAAGTAGAAGGAGAAGGAATAAAAAGTTTTGCGTAATTTATGGATGGCTCCCTGGTTGATTGCGTCATGGATGACAAGTTCAAGAAAAGCTTTCAATGTGTTGAAACTTATGAAGTCGTCATAAAAAGTATATAAAGTTGTATAAAGTCCGTCCGTATTATATAAAGTTATGTAATTAAATGTGAAATAGCAGAAGTTAAAAATATGACTCCAAACAAATTTAGATTTTATAAATGAAGCTGATGATAAAGTCGTAACATTATTAGTTTTAAACACCTTTAAGAGAAAATCAACAAAAAAATTTGATGCGCACACATTGGATAAGAAAAAAAGCTTCTTTAGACGGTGCATATAATAATATCATTTGTTAGACACACACACTCGACGCTCAAAACAAGATCGATAAAGATATTTTTATTTTATGTGCACCAAACCCTCCTGTTGCTATTTTGCAAGGATTCCCTCAGTTTTGTGATCGACAGAAGGTATCCATTTATAAATATATAAATAAATAAGGTGGATGGGGGCAGAGAATAAATTGCAATCTTTGACAATTATTATTCTTCTACCTTTTACTTGAAAATTAGTGAGAACCTTAATTTGACTTTAATGTTTCTGATGTTTTGAATGGGAAAGACTTCGTTACAGTATTTTTCCTTTATCGATAATTTTAGAATTTAGATAGTGAAAGAATAAAAAGTGAAAGACAATTTTTGTCGCTTATTGATTTACAATTTTTTTCTTTTAGGAAATATTAGATTTTATTCTATTAATTACTTCTAAAAAAAGTTATACCTGATTATACACTCACTATGGCTCATAGAGATTAAATGTAAATAGTTTTATTTAACTTTAGAGTGCATAAAAAGATCAACAAAGCTTTAAGAGGAATTGCATCGTTTTATTGCTCACTAACACCTTCAAGAGTCATTAAAAACTTTTTTGTTGCGGCAGATTAACTTTCAACAATCCTCGACCTACATTTGAAAATCTCCTAAAATAGACATTTATAATATAGTAAAAATACAATAAAAAACGAGAATCTCACCCATTCTTAAAATAATTAATGAAATATTTTAAGAAATTTGCGAAAATTCTATAAGCTCAATGCAGAAAATAGAAACGTATTATTGATTATAGTCGATGGTTAAGAATAATATTCTACCTACGTCTTGACATTTTTACTTCTTATCCAAGTTAACTTCTTTTTTTAATTTCTAAATTGTCACCGAAGAAAGTCAAAAAACAAACCAGACAACTTATTTTTTGTTAAACGTCACAAAACTTATTTTTAACCGAGTCCTACTTTAATATTTAAAGAAGAAGGGCTGAAGAGAAAAAACTAAAATAAGTCCATTTACCATGAATATTTGATTTATATTCATGGTCTTTATGCATTATAAATATGACTTTCGTATCCTTTATCCTTTTTATCAAGCGTCTGACTTTATATTAATATTATATAGATCATAATGTAATAATTGGTTTATTGAAGAGAGTATCTTTAAGTACATACTGTGATGTATATATTTGATTCCCTTTATGGAATATTAAAATATTTTTCTAAGTAAAAATAAAGTTGAAAATTTTCTTATTTCCAGAATCTATTTTCTCTTCTCCTTCACTTGAAAAAGTTGGAGCTTTGTCGTAAATCTCGAGTAAACACCCAGCGACCTAAATCTACTCGGATTTCCGATTGGGTACTTTATTTTCATTCTCTGTTGGAGACCTTCGAAATACCACATCACTCATCATCCTCATCATCCTATACATTCTATATGTCCTATATTTTTATCCGAGAATGGGCAGCGAGTAGTGAGAACACGTGTACTTTTAATTTTTCCATAAATCAGCTTTTAATCAAATCTATCGCTGTCGAACTTGAATGAAATACGTTCTCGATGAAACTGACTCAACTAGTGTTTGTATGTCCGTATTATAGACTGGTATTATAGATAGCTGTTAAAAGAGGAAACTCGAGCGGCATTACAGTCGAAAGCATGCGTGTGTAAATGTAGTAAAAGCTTTTTTTACTGTGCATTAAACAAATACTTAGAAAAGAAACTTTTTCAATTATTCTGACAGTGAAAATTTTCAAGTTGAAGGAAAACGTGATTATTTCACTTTTACTTCAATGGAAATAACTGTTTGAAAATTGAGAAAAGAAATTGGAGAACCGAAATTATGCCAAGACAAGAAAGTAAATAAAAAACCAAAATCTTACCAAAGCCTTTGTTGGTAAAGATTATTTATGAAAAGGAAAATACAATTAACGTATAATGCAAAGTTTTATATCAATATATAATATATGTATGTGAAATTTAATAATTCCTGTTAAAATTGCATCTCTCATCACCATTATTAATTTTTTTACAAGCATTTAGAGTTTGGTTGATTTAAGGAAAGAAATTTGTGTCATCGCCTAAAGCTTTTGATGCATTTTTAATTAAATTTGCTCTTTTTTTCTTTCTGGAGCAATTGAAGATGTTTATTTTTATCAGCATTGAATTCATTTTAACGTGACTTTATGAGAATTTACGAGAGCAGAATAAATTTGAGTGTATATGTATGTGTGTAAGCAAAGCAGCATGTACGGGATTTCACTTACTTTTTTCACGGCTTTTCCGTGCTTTCATTTTTCTCGGTGAATCTGCCGGGAGAGCAATCTTGAAAAATTGAGAGTCCTAGCTCTCAAAAAACTTTAATTTTAGTGACGTCACCGAAGAAAACAATCGGACTTGTTGGTCTCTCTTGAGCTTTTCGATAAATTTGAGAGGAATACTTAAGATTGAAGAAGGATTGCGTCCGACACTGAGCTCTCACGATGTTCTACTGAATGCCACGCAAAAGCACAGGATTCTGTACTTGCGCGCAAGCTCAACGTGCTTTTACTTTTCCAAACTGTAACCCTTTAACTGATTCGCATAATTTCGTGATCAGGATCTGTGAAGATGATAGTAATAGTATAAATAACGTGGTTTATTTAAATCTCAACAAGAAGATCAAACACATTTTATAAAAACATGATATTAAAGGCTTTGGACCCAAGTGTTAAGCTTAAAAGTCATTTCTTCATTTTACTTAACGAAAATTATAGATAAATATGTTTTTCGTTCTGTGCACATAATTCTAGTTAAAAATTGATTAATTATACAGAGAGAAAAAAATTCCAAATTTAATATTAGTTAAGTAAAACGAAGAAATCGAATTTTTAGAATAGAACTTGGTTCCAACCCTCTTAATTTATTTATAGATAAACCTAGGCTGTTTTTTTTAAAGCAGAAAGTATTAGAGTACTCAAATTTTGAAAACAGTTAATAAAAACTGTATAAAAGATTTAAATGTCTAATTTATAAATTCTCAATAAGAACTTTTAAAATTTTGAAGAAATGTTTTGAAATTTCGTTATTTTTAGACGTAAATTTGAAATCACAGATTATTTAATTGGTTTATAAAATTAAAATCGTAGCAATTTTGAAACTGGAACTCATATTTGGAATTTGCAGTTACACTCTAGTATTCGTTCCAAAAACATAAGAAGAATTTTAAGGATAAAATCAAAATGAATAAAATAAACAAAATTTTAATACTATTTCTCACTTTCGCTTATAAAAATATATTACCTGCTTATCTCGTCAATGTAGAATAAATGAGAATGTAAAAAGATTTTTAAAATTAGATATAAATAAAGATTAAAAAATGGACCAAGTGACATAACCATAAATTTTTGTTTTTTAACAATTCTTGCTGAGAAAATTGCAAAAATCTCATTTTTTTTCATCTTGCAGATGTCATTGACTACATTAACTTTGTCGAAGATATTATTAATATCTTTGACTTTGAACACATTTTTTACTTTGTCAATGAAAAAAAATACTAAAACTGGAAATTTTATCGGTTTTACCTATATGTATATAGTTATGCCAATGCGAAATCAGTTTCTTGGAATTTTGTACTCACAAGAGAATAAGAACTCAAGTAGAAATATTATAATTTTGACAACTGTTAAGTCGCGTCCAAAGAATTATAGAATCGGCTTAAAAACTTGATCAAAGAACAAATTTATGCCAAAAAAGAACGTAAATTAATTAATTGATGAAGACGAGTTTCGACTAGAGGTCCTTGAGGCTAGCAGACGAAATCAGACGAAACTTTGACACCTGAATGGTTATTATTCTGAATGGATCTAATAAGCTTAGCATTTCTGATTTATTAGTATCAAATTCGCGCGTAAATGACTATTTATAGTTACACAAAATACAGCCGTTACAATTTAGTGTCGTTTAGTTGATCATACTTCGGAGTTCGCACTCTTCCTGAGGGAAGAAAATTTGCGAATCGTGTGCGTGGGAGTTGTTGCTTCAAACATGAACCAAGATTTCTCAAAACTTTCTTACAAGCAACTTCAAGCTCTAGCTACGCAGCACCAAATTCCTGGAAATATTAAGGTAATTTACAAGCTTTACCTTCAAATATTTGTTGCTCGTACTTGCAAAACTTGCAGACGATTTTGAAATCCGTCAAACTTACATAACCTGCATGACAATCCATTTTTTTTCCAACAGAAAAATATACTAGTTGATATTCTCGGAGCCCTAAAGTGCGGAGACAAGTTGCAAGTTAATCGTATTTTGGATGACTTAAGAGAAAATCGTAAGAGGAAAATCAGAAAACGGAAACTGGATAAACTGGCTCCCGCAACCTCGACACCCCTACACAGTCCAAACTATTCATCGATTGATGATCGCTTTTATTCGCCCCAGCATCTTTCACCGTACACATGGGTACGAAATTTCTCTATCAACTTAATAATCACACAAATATTAACTTTTTTTCCACGAAGGAACAATTCCTTCGTGCTTTTTTCTTCACATTATCAGTTTAATTAATAAAAAATGTACATGTTTGAATTTTCACCACCATTTTCTGTTATTTTTTATTTGAAAAAGAAGGTAGGTATATTTTGCTTGTTATAATTTAAAGACTATATGTATACAATTTTTAATAAAAGTAAATTTGAAGTTTTATCTTTCTTTAAGGGTTTTTGGTTCAAGTTCTAATTCCAAAATTCAATCTCTTCATTTTATTCAACAATATTAGAATTGGATATTTTTTAGCATTGTACGTGTACTCTTTTTACAAATAAAAGATGAATATATCCCAGAAATAAAGGCGACCTAAAAGAAATACTAAATATGTTTAATTTCTACATCATTTAGTGTTACTAGAAATTTATATGGGAATTTTTTATAGTTTACGATACTACACCACTATGGATTTTGAAGAACACATCTGTAACTTACAATTCTAGGCTCCACCTGATGAAGAAATCCGAGAAGATACCCACTACGACATTTTTCGTCAATACCTGATTCAAAGGGGTTATCCAAACTACGACACAAATAGTAATAACGACGTAGCAAACTCAGCCTTAAATCTAAAGGCTGATGCGATTGAATCAAGCTTGAGGCCAAACGTTCTTGACACATCTTCTGCACAAAATCTAGCTGTGCCCTCATCTCTATCTGTAGAATACCATGCCACCAATCGAGTGGAATCCGAAGCTGCAAATGATTCTAACAAGGATAGCTACAGACCCATGATTCTACAGAAAATGTTGCAAGCTCCTCTTGGTACAAATTTAGGTGCTATGGCTCGTCTGGAAGCAAATCGAGTGTTGCCCTCTGAACAATATTGTTTATCCCGAGAATTGTGGGAAACTAACTCTGACACTCTCACTGCTGGTTCAGATAGTTATGACGTCGTCTGGGACGAGCGTGCAGATTATTACAATCAAAATCAACTTCCTCATTTCACTCTTGAGCAAATGATGAATTTTTTTCAGACAAGCAATCAAAACGGATATCAACATAATAATCAGTTCAATTACTTTCAACCGAACGTTCAAGAAAACTGTCAATCATGGATTGAAAGTAACTCGATGGATTACGTGAGGACGACTGATTCTTCTAGGATGTTAACATCCTATCCTGGAGTAGAGCAGCCAAATTATCAAAACCAAACTGATGGAAATTTTTCAGTTTTTGAGCAAGCGCACGCTGTGACCAACCAGAATGAAATCACTGGTCCACATGCTCAAAACATGAATTCTTATTACCATCAGTGGCCAGCTCAGCAACCTCAACCTTTTCGAACAGATTACTTTGATCATACGAATTTTTCGAACGGCTTACCCAACAATGCTCAATTCAACACTAATATTACGCAGCAATTTACAGCTTTACAAACTCAAGATTCCAGTCAGTATGTAATGTATCCCCAAGAATGTGCTACTTCATCTCGTTCAAGTGCTGAGCAGCTTCAGTATTCGATGTATAACTCAAATCAGCATAGTCAGTCTGTTCATACGTTTACTTCTAACTTGGTACAACCAAGTAATGAGATGGAAAATCAAAATCATTTGAAGCCAATTGTCAACAGAGAACAGAGAGAAGGAAACAGTAAGTTTCAAGCTGTCAGTAAAGTCAAAAATATAAAATCATACAGTGTTTGAATAGTTTGATTTTTAAGTCTGTAAATTGTTCATTATTTTCATTCAGAATGAAAATTTAATCAATTCCCGCAAATTAAACATTCATATTCATGAACAGTTCATATTTTGATACACCCCCCAAATATGTCATCCCAATATTTTGTCATTTTTACAATCGAAAACAGAGGAAGGCTTCATGGAACATTACTGTACACTTCGTCTTTTTGTTTTTGAAGCGCGAGCACCAGTTATCAATGCTGTACCTACTTCGACTGTAGTTCAATTTTTAATTGTGTAGAATTAAATGTCTCTTATTCGATTTTTATTTAACTTTTCAATGAATCTTATTTCAGATTCGCTGGATCCATATTGGCCGAAGTGGTCAGAAGATATCTCAGGAGGATTTCATCTACAAAACATTTTAAATCTGCAAACTGGTAGCGCCATCGATTATTCAAAATTTAACCAGACGTCCACTGTTTACTGTTTTGCACCTCCCTTAGTGAATGAAATTTCAGGCATTTCAAGTTCTCAAAATATTGCACACGCAGAACTCGTTACCGCAAAAAGGCAACACACATTCATTCCCAACAGCTTAGTCTACAGCGATTCAACTACAGGTATGCAAATGGCTAATTTGACTAGTGAAATTGGACGAAAATCGGAGAAAAAAGGAAGTAACGAGTCATTTAGCACTTCCGAATATATATCCTCAGTTGAAAGTTATCACCGTGAACCAATTCAGGAAGTTTGGATTCCTGATTGCCGTAATCATTACGACAATGAGTCTGACGATTATCTTTCATCATCTTACGAAACTATTCCTGAGTAGATAAATATTGTGAAGAAATGATAGTAGAAGTTAGAATCTTCGGGTGAGCAAAACTGATTAATCAGTTCCTTTTTTGTTCTCTTGAATTACCACAAATCAGAGTCAAAAATCTCTTGTAATCAAAAATCATTGCCAAAAATAATTTAGATAATATCGAACCACTTAAATCACATGGATTTCAAGCCAATTTTTCAAGCTGAATCAAGAATGATGATTTAATTGACTGTTAATTGTGCCTTTGCTTATAATAAAGATTATTTAAGTTATCAACTTAGATAAAAATTTAAGCAATTTAATCCAAAACAAATAAATTATTTATTAGAGAAAGTGGTTCGATTTTTTCAGAATTGTATTATTCAAACGTTACAAACAGTAACTGTTGACAAATAGATCGCGAGGAATTATTGCATTGTTCAATTATTTTCTAGACACTTAAAAATAGTTCTAGGTAAAGACAACTGTAAAAAAAGTCTTTAGAAAGTACATGTTTGAAATATTCTTTTCTAGTTTCTTGACATTGATACTATTGTTTTTTTTTAGTTTATACTTACTTACATGCATAATTCATAATATATGCAGACAACGGTAACAGTTTTTATAACGGTTAGTTAATAATTATTTATATCAGACTTAAGATAAAGGATTAGTTCCTCTGTGTTTTGTTACACTTATTTATAATTTATACAATATCTTGAATCAAAAATCTGCTTGGTAGGATTCAAATAGGGAAAGTACTTTCAATAATTTATGAGAGTTAAATCGCTTATTTCTTTATTGCGAAATGTATAAGATTTTAATATTATCTGAAAAATGTGATTTATCGATAGATTACTATTAAAATGTCGGCCAAATGTATAAGCAGTGAAATTTTGAGCCATATAATGAATTCAGAAGTCAATCATGATTAAAAATGGTGCTTATTTTAATAGTGATCTTATTTCATGCAATTTTAGGCTTTAAATTCGTAGATTTGAGTTTGGGATAAATGCTTAAAAATGTTTAAAATTAATCATGGATTCTGCTTTTGGTTCTATAATTTCACAGCTTCCTGACATGTCTAATATTTAATTGTTTAGAATCAGTCTTTACAAAATTGTATTAATCGATAATAGAAAGAAAGAAGTATTCGAAAAAATTATACGAAACGAATTATCACGTATTTTCAGTTACTTAGATTAAAAGTTTACAAATATTTAATATTAATATATTGTATAGAATTAAAGAGAGAGGAGATTGATATGTAAAATAAATTCTATACTTCATAAAATTTTTTCAAAAAATATTTTTAAAAAACACGGAGAATTTATTTATTTAGCGGTCACCCTAAATTGACAATCATGCATATTATTATATTATCTACTGAATTAATGGAAAAACTTGCAAGCAGAATACATAAATGAAAACCTGATGGACTTACCAGCAACTTCTTCACTTTGAAATTGAGAGCGGATGTAGTTCAAAACTCTCACGGCCAACGATTCTCTTCGTCTGTTTTTGTATACAATTTCAGTAGTCGAACTTCTTGTAGAACCTTGAGTACTTGAACTTTGAGTTACGTGAACACTGTACATTTTAAATGCCAATATTTAATCTGTATTAAATTACTATCTTTATCTGACACGACTTTTATTAGACAGGCAATCGAAATATTTGTTATGTGGTGAAAATAAAATAAGAGAACTCTTAGCTCGTGAAAAATCAGATACAGAATTAAGCTTCTCTCACGAAAACTACCGGCAGAATAAGGTTTCCAACCCAAGCAGCACAATAGGATAGAGTATGAACATAGAATGTGCAAGTTTTCCAGAGCATTCGTCAGATTTTTAATGAGGTTCTTCAACAGCGGGACTAATTACACCACGCGTATAAATATACGCCGTCAGCACACTAGGCTTAATATCCAACTTAAAGTACGGACAAATTCAAAATGTTAAATTCTCTGGCAAAAATTTCAAATTCGTTTAGAATAGAATTAATTCCACAAAAAAAGGGGAAAGGGATAAGAAATTAATACACACTTTGCACAGTTTGAAATCTACATCTCTGTCTTATATTTTAAATCGCTTACAGATTTTGTCGCACGTAAAGTTGGAGAAAAATAATATTCTCCATAAATAATATTTTTTTTGCTCAAAATCACGATCGTCACCGTAATCATAATACAACTAAATAATGAAGTTGGAGAAGAGTTATGAAATGAAATATAAATCCTTTGTACAGTGATATAGCTAATATAACTTAGAGCTTAGGCTTTCATTTTGCAGAGGAATCGAAGTTGTAACATTTTAACTTCTTCATTGTTTATTTTTACCACCCCTTCCTGATTGTCGATTGACAGAAGAACTCCTACTGCCTCTCGATCTTCTCCTAAAATCACCTTTACACGGTCTCCTCGTACTGGAACAACAGGTTCCAGTTGATCACATTGTAGATTCACAGTCCTGTCCTCATCTGGTAAAAAGACGGCACACATGCCACCCTAAAAATAAATACATTGTTTACTATATTTGTTAATTGACAAATAATTGGTTCTAGTGACATCATTAAAGCATATATGTATATATAAAACGTACAGAAATTCCCCTAATCACTCCGGTTTGGCCAGCAAGTCCGAGTTCTGGATGGGAATCACGTATTCGTATTTCAATGTCAGTGGTGTACCACTCCGAGCCAATAAATCCAGATCCACCTGCCATATCTATTCCGGATCCAGGAGTCTGTGGATTGTATGGACTTCCAGCTACTCCTAAAAAGACAATAAATGGAAAAAAAAGAACTAATGTATCCACTTTTATCCTAATCTAAAAAGATGATGAAATCAAATGAAATGAAGGTGACTGATGAAGTCGAAGTCTAAAAAAACAAAAGAAAAACAAAATTTATTAAAACAATAACCAAACGCCTTTTTCCGGCAATCTGATTCGTCGTCGGTTAAGTATCGATAGTGCTTCTCGAGAATCGACTAGTCGGAAGTTTCGAGCGCTTATTTCAATTTTGTTTTGTTAATCATAAATTTTTCACAATTATTATTTATTTAATAATTATAAACACGTAATTCTTAATTACTTTATATCCTATTATAAAAATATATAAATAAAAGAAATTAAGTACATAATATATAAAGAAAGTAAATGCGCGCGCGTTTATGCTATTTTAAATAAATAGTGGTAAAGAATCTTACCAGGTGTCATTGGACTGTATCCAACAGGTGAAGGAGTAGCAAACGGTCCGTGAGGACTAGCAGTGTAACCTGTTCCTGATGGAGAAGGTGTTGCCACGTATCCTGCTGGACTTGGACTAGCCGTGGCGCTTCCAGCTGGACTCGGACTTGGCTGATAGGGCCCATAACTTTGCTCGGATCCGTACATGGTTCCTGGTGTCTGAGGCGTGAAAGGTCCAGCTGTAGATGGGTATCCAGGTGCATAACCTGGCGATCCACCGTCCTCCATACTGTAGCCATCAAAATCGTTTGTTCTAGCTGGTGTGTTCGTAACAGTGGGGTCCCAAGCTCCAGTCTGTCCAGGTGTTCGAGATCCATCGTGCGATGGTGTCATAGAACCATAATGAGGTGTACGAGAACCAGCTATAAATGAAAGAATCATAAATGAATGTATATTCTTAAGATGAGAAATTCATTTACATACATGAAATAAATCCGACACTTACTTTCGTACATTGGTGTCTGAGAACCATGCATAGGTGTCTTGGAACCGTCTCTGGCATACATAGGCGTTTGATTTCCAGTAATATAAGCTGGAGTTTTGCTGTAGCTGCTGAATCCACCTTCTTTGGTGGGAACTCCTACATTAGCAATGTGGGATCTATCGACAGAAATTGTCTGACAGCTTGAATGGAGTTCGACTCTGGCAGTGGTCTCGGTGGCATCTTTCACGATGCCAACGTTTCCTTTGTAATGTCCTCTGGTGATTTTGATCGTGGTACCGATTAGCTCCCGATCACGACGTGCAGCCCCTCCTCCTCGACCTCCTCCTCTGCCACCACCACCGCCACCACCTCCTCCACCTCTTCCAAATCCAACACTGTAAAACAAAGATAAATTGTAATATATAACCTTTGCATTGACCAATAATATATGATTGGTTTTATGAAAAAAATAAAAAGGAAAAAGACTAACCCACTAGTCGGGTGCATTGGAGAAGCGATTCCTGGTGACATGAAGACAGCCATTGATGACGTAGCTGGCGAGGATGTAACTTTATTTCCACCAGCGAGCTGTAAATGTCTAGTTTTACAAACAAAAATACCTCCGTTCTCAACATCATTTCTCGAGTGTACAAATGCAAAGCTCCTGTAAAGATGTTTAATTTCTCCCCCTTTTGAAACATGACGACCGTCAATTGCTGTTACGACATCTTTTTTCTGGATAGTATTTTGCTGGGAATCGAGAGCCACAGCGTGACGATTCTCTCTTCGTTTTGTAAGTCCTTGGGGTCTAGCCTCCACGACCTTTCCATGCATCGAGAGGACATGGAAGTTTTCACGTTCGAGTCGAACAATGACTCCGACAGTTTGAGCATCTAGTTGAACTAGATCACCCCACTGGAATTGACCCATACTGTCCACACCAGTAGCCATATCTGAACATAATTGCAAGTCCCTGGGAAGAACTTCTAACTCGTGCATAGACAAATCACTGAAGAGAACGACTCTATTCTGCTCTACCCGCACAATCAACCCCGTGTCACCCTCGTAACGACCAGCCAATACCTTTACATGATCACCCATTGTGAAGTACTTGCGCAACTCATTTGCTTGAAATTCAAGCGCTTCTTTTAGTTCTTCGTGTTTGGGCATGACCATGATCATGTTACCATCTATCGAAACAATCTTTCCCTGAAGGTTCATCAACTCGCCTTCGCATACTTCAACATTGTCTCCATTACTGAAAGAATGCGTTATAGCAGAGTCTTCTTTACCAGCCACCCCAGTAACTGGAGCTCCACTCAATTCGATGTCAATCCCTTCTGGAGACTCCTCAAATTTCTCTAATTCAGAGAGCGTTGGTTTCACGCCTTCAATGACGATTGCACTCATGGTGAAGGTTTTGTAAAGGAAACCTTTGCGACTGTATCGGTTCCCTTCAAACAGCAAATAATCGCCATCGCTTGTAACTTCTCCACCGATGGCGCGAATCGCTTCTGGATCGAATGGTTTCGCGGGTGGTCTTCTTTTTTTTTTACGTTTCAAAGCCTCAGATTCGCTCTGAGCTGTTCGTAAAGCTCCTCGAGGTCTGGTGTAATCAATTCTGGGCAGAAGCTTTAAGTGCACTTGATTTTGGCCAATTTCAGTAAAATCTACTTGAGCTATGTCATCTTTGTATATCCCTCTCTTAAGTCTGACCCATTGCTTCTTTTTTAATCCTGTCTGTCCCTTAACGACTCGCAAAACATCAGTCATTTCCTTGATTGGTACCATCTGCTGTTTCCAGAGACCCACCCTTAAAGTGCCTACATTGTCGATTGCGGATTTGACATGAGGCTGCTTGTATGCCTCAATATAAATGTAACCTTTCACACCCTCGGGAGCGACAACTGATTTGATTTGTAGAGGTTGACCTTCAGATTGGTACACCAAAAACTTTCGCATGAGCAAAAGGACCGTTGCCTTTTCTTCTCCAACGCGACATTTTACCATCCAGAGATTTGGATCTTTAACACCGGGAAGTAAAGTTTGCTGAGTGATTTCATCACTCATATCCTCACCTCCGTCGCCAAAGTGGCGTGCAGCCATGGATTCATCGGCATATTTCTTTCGAAGATACTCTTCGATTTCATCTTCTTTTTGGGAGCTGTACCATAAAAAAAAAGATTGGTTAGTCTCTTAATATTTTGCAGATATGTAGATTCTATTTGTCCAGAAAATATTATATTAATATACATTTCTCTAATACAAATCTTAATACTTACTCCCAAAGGTTAGTGCCTCTTCTCCTTCCTTCAATTTCCCGAGCAGTAGGCCCAAGTTCATCAATTTCGTTACCGACAATTCCAATTTCCTGGGCACCTTCTTCCCACTCTTCATCATCTTCAACTTCATCATCGACCTCAGCCTCGTGAATGATGAAGTCACTGCATCTGTCCTTCTTCTTCTTTCTTCTTGGTCGATCATTTTCTTCATATTCTTCTTCGTCATATTCACTATCATCCAAGTCTTCTCCTATAAATTTACAATTAGAATACACATCAAAAATCAAAACAATATGCAAATCGATTAATATCTTAAGAAAAATATTTTTACCTTCTGGTTCTTCCTCTGGTTCAACGTCCTCATCATCTGATCTGGCTTCCTCGGCTTCAGCAACAGATCTTTAAGAAATATATAAGGATAAAGGAAAATAATTTTTTGGCACATAAATTGCTGATGGTTAACCCTTTCAGGAAACATGAATTTTATGTTATGATAATACAAATTATGATTTACCCTGATCTGGATCGAGAACGGGATCGAGAACGGTAACGAGACTTTGACCTTGATCTAGAACGACTTCTGGATCGCGATCTTGACCTTGAAACTGATCTGGATCTAGTTGGGGACCTTGATTTTGATCTAGATTTGGACCTTGATCGAGATCTTGACAAACTCTTTGCAGAACGATTTTCTACTTCGCTGTCACTGTGAATAATCCGACGACCACCTCGCT
Organism: Synergus umbraculus; assembly: GCA_900474325.1. Lineage (NCBI taxonomy): Eukaryota > Metazoa > Arthropoda > Insecta > Hymenoptera > Cynipidae > Synergus > Synergus umbraculus. The sequence continues at coordinate 78,415 of UCOK01008944.1, forward strand.
CACTCTCATTATCAGAATAATTACTTCCCTCTGAATCCGACATGGCTTAGCCTGAAAAAACAAATAAAGACGTTTTCAGGACGTCCTAAAAACGTTTTGGGACATTTCTGCCCACTGCCAACTGAGAAAACAATATGTATTTAAGGTATTTAACTCAGTTTGAGGTTATGCTAGATTTCTGAGATTTTAGACTGTGATGATCGGTGGTGATGATGATATATACTTATATTTTTATTATATTGAAGATGTACGATGAAATTTAGCTATAAACTTAAAAATGACAAGAAGCATAATATTTTGAATAAAGTAAACCCTGATAAAAAACAAACTTACAAATTTCTGACAGATTGTTATTGAAAGTTTAAAAAAAAAAAAAAGAGTAGGGGATCTCACAGTTTGAAGTTCCAGCTCAAAAACCCTAAGATTGATATAACAAAGGATATTATAATATCTTTATGAGTTTGTGGTATAAATATATGTAAATATACAAACTTCGAAACACTATTAATATTTGCAAACCTCTGCAAATTTAACTTTATTTCTACCACTTTTCTGCAATCCACTGGGACACTTATAGCACTAATATTTTTTGTTGAACTGTCCACATTTTCCAAAACAGACATATAGTTTTAGGGATGTTTGGAAAACACTTTTTAGGGAAAAGAATTACTTATTACAATCTCATTAGAGAAGGTATTACATATATATGTAAATGCGGTCAGTGCTGTCACTGCTGTCTAAACGTCTCATTGAAACAATGAAAGTTTCACTTGAAACTTTCAAATGTTTCATTCATTTCATTGTTTCATAAAACTTTGGGGGGAAAGGAGGGAACTTCTACAAAAACTATGATATTTGTGAATGTGTTGAAGAAGTGTTACTAATTAATTATGAATTACTAACCATTACTCCTTTCAGGATCTCTAGGAAGGTACTGTCATGCACTGTGTGCAAATTTTGAATTTTCCCGCCGCCATCTTTGTAACAAGGACACGTGGACCACGTGATCACTGTGGAAAATTTGCGAACAATTTAAAAAAAAGATTCCAAATTTATTGTCAAAATTACATTTTTCTGTTTATTAAATGCTGAGGTCTAAGAATTATTGAATGATAAGGATAACACTATAATTATAACTATGCAAATAGGAAATAAAGAACTAATAAAAAGAATTATTAAATTCCCAAATGTATACCTTCCTTTTTTTCAAACCCATGTTCTTTGAATGAAAATATCTCTAAAGATGACTTGATGCAAGTGCATTTGATATTCTTGAATTAAAAAGAAGATAACTTTTCCTTATCTTTAATATTTCATGTACTAGTTATCTCGACTTCTGAATGCGACATTGTACGTAACGATAACAATGACTTAGCAATAGATAATGACAGTTCAAGGCTTTTTAGTCTTATATTGAGTAAAAATGAAAATATTTGAAATATATTTCGTACATCATTCAAATATCTTTGAAAATTTTCAATACCAAAGATGAATGACAATAATATAGTATTTGTTGGCGGAATTACAGAAAAAACAATTAATTTTTATGTAAAATAAATAGAAAATAATTTTATAAATTTAAGGAATTTTTTCAAATGTAATTTTCATACCCATATGCAAAAAATGCAAAATGGAATTTGTAAACAAATATTTTGAACCGAAACTTTCATATAACTGCATTAAAAGTTTACAATCTTCTTATCTTATCACACTAATTATAATATGACACGAGTATCAGTTGTTAAAACTTTCAAGTCAAAGATAAGCCTAAAGAAATGTAAAAATTAGTTTTACAACTTTAAACTCTTCTCGAGAGCTCGTATTTTATGAGACACTTTTTTATATTAATATCAGTTTATTATGTACTTCAGACCAGCAAGAAACTAGTCTGGAGGTTAAAACTTCTACGGTTTCAAAAATAGATTCTCCTCTTAGTAAGTACAGTCATACTCTCAAATATTACCTACAACTCACTGTGACTTTTCTTAATTCTCTCTCAAAATAAAAACTTTCTTTGTATGTATATACTCTAATTCGAATTTGAATAGTGAATAATCACAAACCTGTTGATCAAATTGTTCAAAGTGCAGGATGAATTTTATTGTGTCGCAAATTGTATGATGTATGGACCTTAAAATCATGAAACTATCTGTCTGTTTAATAATTCTAAACTGATTAGAACTGTTCAATGGAAAGATTCCAAAATGTCTAATTCGGATTCCAAAAGTATGGAGCTTTTGAAACAAGCGGCAATTCAAATTGGGGCTGGAGGATCTGCTGGTTTTGTAGAAGTTTGTATCATGCATCCGATGGATCTTGTAAAAACTCGGTTTCAACTCCAGGTAAAATCGAACAATTCGGATCCTTTGTATTACACCGGCGAGTATTCTTTTTTATCTGTTGAATTAAGTAAATAAATGTTAAGTCGAATTAATTTATTAATAATTACTAATCTAATTTAATAATAATTTAATATGCAGGAATTCGAGACTGTATGACTAAAATGTATAAAAATGAAGGTCTGGGATCTTTTTGGAAAGGAATTTTACCGCCGATTATAGTAGAAACGCCTAAAAGAGCTGTGAAGGTAATTAAATTTAACAAACGATAATTCATAATTAAAATAAAATAGAAATAAACCTTTTTTGTCCAGTTTTTCACGTTTGAGCAATATAAGCAATTTTTTCTGTTTGGTGCAAACGTTCCAACGCCTCTGGTGAGTGATTCTTTCCATATAATCAAAAGTTCAAATTTAATGTAATTTTAAATCTTCCAACCGTTTATCACGCAACTATATTTGTTTACTTTCAATAGACGTTTTCGTGTGCCGGATTTTTTGCTGGTGTGACGGAAGGTATTTTAGTAAATCCTTTCGAAGTTATCAAAGTACGACTTCAATCGAATCGTAAAAAAGTGAAAGAGAGTCCATCGACGTTTGCTGTGACAAAAGAGATTATTAAGAAAGACGGATTTGGTCTCAATGGTTTAAATAAAGGATTGACTGCCACGATTTTAAGAAACGCGGTTTTTAATTCGTTTTATTTTGGATTTTATCATTCTGTAAAAGGATACATACCAGTGAATGAAGATCATTTGATAGAATTCTTAACAAAGGTAAAGAATTACGTTAATGCGAAGACATATTATCCTGAAGATTTTGACTATTCTTAACTTGTCCGTAGGTTGGCATTGGTTTCACATCAGGAGTTATGGCGTCTTGTTTAAATATTCCTTTCGATGTGGCAAAAAGTCGTATTCAAGGGGCTCAAAACAATATTGAATATAAAGGAACTTTTAGGACTATTGGTATCGTTTATAGAAGAGAAGGGTTAGTATTAAAAACTAAAATTTATATAAAAAATTTAAACAATATTCTAGAAAAAAATAGACGACAGAATCATTCTTTCAGAAAAAAGAGAATTATAAAAATTTTAATAATTAAACTTGAATTTGAGTTATTTAAAAAAATTAAATCATTTTCGATTCTTTCAAATAATCATTCATATTTAATAAATCTTATAACAGATTTAGAGCACTCTACAAAGGATTATTGCCAAAGGTATTGCGATTGGGTCCAGGAGGTGCAATCATGCTCGTAGTTTACGACTACATGCATGCTTATCTCACTGTCAAGTTCAAGAATTAAGTACTGTTATCCGTTTTTGATAAAAGATACAGTAATATCTCCGATATACTGATACTAATCAATCTCTTTTAAATTTTTTTATCTGACGAATTTCTACGTCAAACAAAAATACACTGTTTTATATAACATTAAAATCTTATTTCTGTTCCACAACTCACAGTCACATATTCAGCACAATTTTTCCAAGATACTTTAAACCAGACTAGATATCCAAGACAGAATCCAGCCACTTTTCAAGATCTATGGACTTGATTGGTTTTGAAGCAAATTTGCTTTTTTGTTCTGCAAAAAAATCATTTGTCATTCAATATTTTTCTAAATACATAGTTCATATTTTTTAAAACAGTTTGTAAGTAAAATTTTATCTTACGCATTTATCACAATATTTTTGTAATTATTTTTATACTGGAAATAAAGATTGAAATTATTTGTTAATTTGATTTAAATTTACCTTCAAGTTTCGAAGCAGAAGCAATTTGCGGAGTTTTAATAGGTTCATCTATAAGAGGTTCTTTCAATGTGAGAAGAAAATCTAAATCTTCTTCGAGGCTCTGAAATTCAGAACTTTTTAAATCTCTCCTTTCCGATTTGCAGTCCTCTTCCTTTCTAATATTTGTTCTACTTTCGCCTGTTCCTAAATCATCGCCTGGTTGGACAGATTCCTTAAGACTTTCGGATCTTGAACCCTCGTTAACTATTCTTTCATAACTTTCTTTTGCTGTTTCTGCTTCATTTTGCATATAAATGATTTGTCGGGTCTAAAATCAGAGATTAAAAAATTTTTGCTCGATTTTCTAAATATTACAAATTCAAAATCGAAATAAAATAATAGAATACATACCTTATAATATGCATCTTTGATTCCTACGCATTCGTTTAAAGGGATACCAATAAAATCTGCCCCTTCGGAAATTCGCACCTTAACAGAATTCCCCACTTCTTGTTCACTATCCCCATCATCTGATATATCATCCAAAGAAAGACGATCTTTGTTCGGTTGAGGATTAATGCTAGGTTCATCAGATTCAGATCCAGATCCAGATCCAGATTCAGGTTGAGTCCTGGGTTTCGACTTAAATTTTGCTCTGCGGAGATTTATTCTCACGTCTTTTGCGAAATGGGGTTGTTTAACGGAATGGGCATGAGGCTTTCGGTTCTGTTTATTCTTTTGACGTTGGCTTAAAATTGAAGAACATTAGAATTACATATTTTTAAAATAAAGAATAAGATATTAACATAACCTATAAAATAAAGAAATATATACCTGAGTTTCTTTCTCGTTTCCTCCATATTTCACTAAACAGATTATTTATAATCAATAATTATATTAAACAAAAAGATGAAAAGTATAATTATATAGTTTATACTTCATATACATTTGCCCCACGCAATGTAAACAAACGTAAACGACAACGATGAAAACAACACGAACAGCTCACGCCATGCTCACCCAGTGTTCTAAACGGGGCTGCCTGCGTGCGCAGCCCGCGTTGGCTTCCTCCCGGAGAAATTCTGCAATTGACTGTAATCTGGCGCGCGATTCAAAATCAAATTAAATAAACCAATAGAAAATTTTCTCCAGCGGTAAGCCAAAACAATGCGCGCGCAGACAGTCTCGTTTGAGAGCACTGTGCTCACCTCGTGTCGTGGAGTGGAGCTGTCGAAACAATTATTAGATAATCAGATAATTATTTTTAAAGCGGAATGAAAATTATTATATATAATGCAAAATTGTAATACGTATTGCAATAACAAATATGTATGTCTAGTGCATTTATTTATTTCACTCGTTTCTTTTTACAAATAGACTTATGATCATCAACAGTTACACGTTTAAAAGCACATTTTCTTTTAGGAATAGACGCACAGTAATTCAAACTATCACCTTTAGTGGCAGAATCTCTACTACAACTGTCATTAACATACTTTTCGAATGCACTATTAACGAATTCATGGCTCGATGAAGCTTTGGGAACTACTTTTTTCGGAACAGCAACTGGTGGCTTGAAAGCAACTTGAGCAGGATCAAATTCCTCACAAATTTCTTGAGGATTCCTGTAAAAGGGAAATTATGATATTAATTTTAACTTGAAAGTGTTCGACGTTAAACGTTCAAAATTAAAAGATTTTGAATGTCAAAAAAAATAAATAAATAAACAAATAAGTACTCACAGTTTAGCAATTGTAGGAGGTATGCTTCCTTCGCCAGTTGATGGAACTTCCCAGGCTATGTTTTTCGCGAATTGTTGAACGGTAACGTGGTAATGTCGCTAAAACAAATTAGTTAATTTGTAAACAAATGAAAAGTTTTCTCAAAGATTGGATGGATATATTTTTGAAACAAGACAACGAGATCATTTTATAATGTAAAAACATATACCTGTAAGGCTGCAATTTCCCAGAGGGCTGTACAGTGCGCGTTACAATACTCGGGTTCTTCTAATTCCGGTAAAAAAATTCCGCTACCAACGCCGCTATCGGTGTCGAGTAAAATGTAAGTGGCCTTTCTTAACTGCATAATCGTTCTAATTACATTGAGAATCCCAAGGGCTCCATTATGCTGCAGTCCCAAAGCCATGGAAGCGATTCTTTTTACAAAAGCGACCAGTCGATTCTGAGTGATGTTTTTGTTTCGGTGAATTAACGACTGAACCAATACTTTTAAGACTATGTCGATTTCAGAATGAGTTTTGCCAATATGGACATTTAGAAGATTTTTATAAAGATGAGAATAAAATCTGGAAAAAGTAATTTTATATATAAGGCACATTCGAAATTAAACAATTTAAACTACGTTGTGTTTGTTATTGATTTGCAATTAAAAAATGCGGACGAAAGATATACATTACCGTTGTGGATCTATATTTAAAGCTGAACCCTGGCCAGATAATATTATAAACACGGTGAGAATGCAATTTAGTCTTTCTCTCAAGCCCAAATTACCTTCTTCCAGTAAACTGCTCAAAACGTTAACAATGTCCTGATAAAATTCCAAGTTTATGCAATGAGCGAATCTGAAAGAAATGTCTGTTTTAAAAGCCGCAAAATTTTAAAATCTATACCTTTCAATTTGTCAAATGTTAATCAAATAACACAATGAAAAAGAATAATATAATTACTTGGCTAAGCCTTCTAAACAAGTTGAGAGAATTTTACTACTGGGAGCTTGTTTTAAAATTCTGAAGTAAATCGTGAACGTTACACTCGTAATTTCAGTAAGAACTTTCTCTTTTGCTTTTTTATTTTCCTCGGCTTTAGCCTCCAGCAATTCATTCTCAACTTGTTCTAGCTTCTTGCTCTTCTTCCGCTCTCGTTTACTCAAAGCGAGAATCCTCTGCTTATGAGACATCAATTTCTTTTGCTTCATCTCCTCCTCTCTTTCTTTATCTAGGTTGATGTTTTTAATTCGTAATCCCAGTAACACTGCGATTACCTCCTGATGTACGGAATGCGCTCGAGGTTTCACATATTTATTCAACTGCTGTACAATCTAAAATGATGAAATAATAATTAGTATCGAAATAAAAATAAATAAATAGAGTATTTGAATACTTACGATTAGAGATAATTCTCCTCGTTTGTCTTCTTTGAATATCTGCGTGAAGCATTTAAAAATAGCTTCTCTTACAGATGGAATTTTACTATCAAGAAGTGGAATAAGAAATTTCGCAATATTATTTGCAAAATTGAAGTAGGGATGAATTACTAGTAAATCACACATGCAATTTACAGCTAAAATTGCTAATTGTATTTCTCGATTGTCTACTTTCCGCAGAGAGTTTCCTTTCTTGTAAAGAACTTTAGCCATCTTCTCCAAATTTTGCAAATACTTTTTGTAATTTTTTACCAATTCTGCTTCAAAGTTTTGAAGTTGTAGAGTGTCCTTTTTCACTAGAAATTTTTTTTAAATTGTTAGTAAAATTAAATTTACAGAATCCACTGTATTAGAAAAGAATTTTTTTTATAATTACGTTTAACTCCTTCTTGTTTGACCGTCGTAATATGATAAGAAGGTAGAATATCTTTAAATATTTCCAGGAGAGAAGCAGTCGCCAGTTTGCGTACGGTAATGTATACTTCAGGATTTTTTTCTTCCATAAACTTAAACAACAATGCAAAATTTTTCGTCCTGAGTTCTGGGTCTTCTAAAATTCCACTAGATAAAATACCAATTGCGTAACGACGAGACTTCAAAACCTCTTCACGACATGCCAACAATTTTGCAGTAGAAATAGGTTTATCCTCATCAAGAACCATTGAGTCCTGAAAAAAATATATAAAATATAAATATAAATATAAATAAATATAATATAAATAATAAGAATTTAATTTACCTGGTGGTCTAATTCCCATTCTGTTTCTTCTTCGTCCCCTTTATTCTCTCCATTTTCTTCTTCTGCGTCAGCCATTTCTTCATCTGGCTCTTCATTAGTTTCCTTACTTTCAAATTCAACTGCTCTGGTTTGAACGGATCCATCTTTTGTTTTGATCGGTAATAACAGTTTATACTCCTTTCCGATTTCATCTTCTACGCCTTTAAAAGCAGTCTTCTCATATCTGTACTCCAAATTCTGATCGGCGGTTTTCTTTTTCTTAGAGTCCCTGCAAGATAGAATTTTATAAATTATTAATTTTATTAACGACAACCACAAGACTAAGTTCATTAAGTTTAATGAAAAACTTTATAAAGTTATGAATATAAAGGTGAAAATAAACATACTTGGGGACCTCATTTAAACGAATTTTTTTTAAAAGGTCATAAGATTTATGCGATATCGCATTCTTAAGGAAACTGAGATCATCTTTCTCTACCATTTCCAACATATCTTGATTGTCATCACTTGCTTCTTCTTCTTCAGCCCTCAATTGAGGCTTTGGGGGCTTTTGAGGCATTTTTTTCTTTTTTTCTCGATGTCTTCTAGTTTTTAATTTTCCTTGCTTTGAAAGCTTGGTGCGCTTCTGATTACTTCTTTTCACCTGACTGATCTTCATTTTATTTTATTTTTATCTATTCAAATAAGTGAAATTTGCTGATAAATACCTGGAAATAAAAGCAATATATAAGAATTTAATTTAGATAAAAATTACATTCCTCAAAAATTGATAATTAATTAGGTTTCATCAGGATCAACATTTCAAATATACGTTAATTAGACAAATTAAATAAAACTTTCCTTGTTTACTTACTTTAAGAAAATTTTCGTTGTTTTTGTGTCGTTAAAAACTTTCTATTTAATCTTTTTATGTTTATAAAAGTATTAAAATGATATTGACGCTCTTTATTATTTTTTTAAACATAACCTCTTATTCCACATGGTCCCGAAGCAACGAAGGTTCCGAATTAATTTAGTGTTTGTACACATGTCTTTATGCGTTCAGGATTAAAGGACCAATGGCAGACAGTACTTCTGTGATTGGTTCGAAGACTTAAATCGGACGCCATTTTTATCCGCCAAAAATTCAAATACAGATACGACCAAAATACAATTTTGCACTTGTACAAATATATACCTAAAAAAAGACAATTGAAGGGTCTTAAACTTTTAAATTTTTTTAAATCTGGAAAAAATCATTACATATATAAAAGTAAAAAACATCATTTAAGTAAAAACAAAAGAAAACATGTTTTCGATATTCGATTATGTAGCTAATGCAGCTAACTTCGCGTGACATTCGTAGAATATTTTACAGCAAGCAAGGCTTTGTTTGTTTCGCGTACAGTTTTTTGGACATTAAAGAGTAAAAATTGCAATAATGCGATTGTTGGTTGATAAAGCATGAGTGAAAGACAGTGCTTCATAGAAGAGCTTTAATTTTCAATAGATTCGAATTTATTTCTGATTCTCAAAGAAAACTCTAAGGACAGAGGTTCTCATTTTGGATTTAGACTTTCAGAGTTTTCTCAGTGCAAAAACAAAGATCGTTATACCGATGCACAGACGTTGCGAATATTTGTGAGAAAAAACTAAAAGTATTTCTGTCTTCTGAGATGTGCGATTGAATTTAGAAAAGTACACCAGTTTCAAGTTAGCGAGGTTGTTTTGTTTGTTGAGGTCTAGGTTTGTTGATTGCAAGTTATAGATTGGAGGGATAATATTCTGTGTGTTTTGTTCCTGGCGCGGGTTTATTTCTACCTGGTTCAATCTTCAATTGCGAGTAGGATTGTGTCAATTAATCCAGTGTAATTGAAGCCGCATCGCATGGCAAAATTACTTCCACTAGATGGTGGAGCATAAGGGGATTGAGTGTTTTGGAGTTCGACGTAAGGGTAAGGTCAGACTTTTGAGAGAAGACGTCAACAATTGCCGCCACGGCTTTCACAGAGATGGTTGGACTCGCGGGCGGGGGTGGTCATCTTTACCCCTCGCCCCCGATACAGCCTAATCCAGAAAGTAAGTTTTTCGCTTTTGCATCTTTTTTTTTTATAAAATTTAATATTTAAAATTTATTTTAAAAAAAAATGTGTATTATGAATTCAAATTCATTTTTTTTATATGCGATTGAAGTTAGCAACACGAACTAAAACTACTCTTTATATTAATTATATTATAATTAATAATTGATTATTAATGAATTATTTAATTTTGAAGGCTACTGTTAGATTTACAAGTTTCTACTTTACACAAAAGACATTAAAAGTAAACATTTTTTCACTCTGCAGTCATACTTCTATTTCGAAAAAGAGTATGTCTATATAGCGAAAAAATATATAATTCTAATATTTGTTGAAGAAAGTGAAGAAATTGAATGTTTATGTGACAACTTGAATCCTTAACTGAAATATTAATGTATGCCGTCTATTTTAGTTCGCGAAATGACGGGAATGGCACCTAGTGCACCGACCAGTGCAGATGCGTGTCTGAGTATCGTACATTCGCTCATGTGCCATCGTCAAGGAGGAGAAAGCGAAACATTTAGCAAAAGAGCGATCGAGTCACTTGTAAAAAAATTAAAGGTACAAAAGTATTGAGAGAGTTTAATTTGATTGTCGCGGAGATACAAAATTTTTAAATATTTAAAAGTTTACAATGTTACAAATAATTCAGAATAAAAAATGATTATTTAAATTTTTTAGGAGAAAAGAGAAGAGCTGGATAGTTTAATTACAGCCATCACAACAAATGGAGCCCATCCTAGCAAGTGTGTTACAATTCAAAGAACCCTGGATGGCAGACTGCAGGTGGCTGGACGTAAGGGCTTTCCTCACGTCATCTACGCAAGGATATGGCGATGGCCAGATCTCCATAAAAATGAACTCAAGCACGTCAAGTACTGTCAGTTCGCATTTGATCTCAAATGTGACTCCGTTTGCGTTAATCCCTACCATTATGAAAGAGTCGTCTCTCCAGGGATAGGTATGTTTTGTGCATGTGATTTGCAGTTCGCTTTGTATTTATTGTTGTTTAGAGTTTTTTTCATATTTAAAGCATCTCATACGAAACTGATTTGATTTGAAAGAAGTTCTTCATTGCACACATCTTATAATATACTAAATAATTACTGTGTACAACTTAAGTAAATATAGAGAATATTCAGAATTTGAATTACCTCATTATTTTAGATATCTAAAGGTTGTAATTTCTTGCATTGAATAACTTCCTTAACATTGTAAAAAATATTTTAAAAATAAATTCTGTCGTAATATTCAATTAAAGTTTATCTATAACTACGTTTTCTAACAAAGATAAGACTATAGACATTTTATGAAATAGCTATAAATAGTATTACTATTATAAAGATAACCCAATACCAAAAAATATGCTTAAAATATAAAACTAACTCGGTTTGGCGCTACATTAATTTGAAATATCGCAATATTTGTTGTAAATGCTCTCTTAATTTATATCTGCTACAGTTTTTAAAGCAAAAGTAATGTGACTTAAGTTCATAGTTTCTTGAGTTGTCATCTAAAAACCGTTAGCAAATATTAATTTACTATTGTCGCTTTGGTGTATGACGGACTGGGTTGGTTTCCCCCACACAGACCCGTTCTTTACAGACTTGTCAGGATTGACACTACAATCCGGCGTTGGAGTTGGACCTGGTGGACGCTTAGTCAAGGACGAATATACAGTAGGTGGTGGAACCGCTGGTGCTGCGGCAGGAGTAGGTGTAAGTACAGGAATGGATGTTGATGGAGAGATAAATCAAACTATTCAACATCATCCACCTCCGCAACCTCCTGCAGCAAACAATCCACAACCTCAACAATCATTTATACCAGGCCTTGCGGCACCAAACCCAGGTACATATGAATTTTCAGTATCACTTCTTTTCTAGGCCTAAAGGAATAATTCTTTAAATTTTTTAAATATCTTCCCTTCGCTATTTTGAGAACCCGCTCCCACGTTTTTTTGCACCCTTGACTACGCCAACAATATTTGATCACAGCCACCTTCTTGGACCGCAACTCTTAATTACACTATTTTAAAATTCAATATCCTTTCGTTCCTATTTTTTTATTGCAATTTCTGAAAATATGATTAAGATTCTGCATGTCTATTTTGACTATATATTATCAATTTGAGTTTCTTTCTCCTTATTTTTGGTTTCCGCTTTTTTATTTTTCGCACAGCCAATGGTGAGGGTATGTTTAGTGGAGGCGGGGGAGTCAATGGTGGGAATCCACATACCAAATTGGAGGAGAGGAGTTGTCCCCGACAGACTTGGATTCCCACGCCTCATCATTCCTCGTCGCGAAATATACACCATTGTACGTATACGGGGTATTATTTATTTTTTCTATATGCTTTTTCTTTCTTGTTTTCCATTTAATTTTCATACATGTAATTTAAAGGAAACCGGTTCTAAAAGTATTAAAATAATTACATGTTTCCCTTTCTTTCTTGTCTTTTATAATATTTTTTAAAATTATACAGCTGTAGGACACCCGATGGCCCATGCCGTTGGTAATCAACAGCAACCTTTAAATACGACGAGTACTAATACGAGTGGACAGATTTTGAATTCTACTCAAGGTCAATCTACGGAACCTTTTTATGGAACTGCTACACCACCGCAAGATCTGAATCAACCTCCGCCAACCGTCGATCCATTAGCTGCAACCTTGAGTACGTTTCTCGAGGAATTGCATTATCTTTTTTTTAATTTCTTTTTTAAGAGTAAAAGAGATCTAAGTTCTAATATTTGTTGAGTAAAATGAAGAGATTATGAGTTTTGAAATTCGAATTTGAGCCCAATACACTTAAGGGGGTTGAATATAATTATGTTGAATGCCTTAGCAGGTGGCAGTCAGAGCTCACCAGTTTCACCGGTCCATTTACACCATCAGAACGGTTTTGCTGTGGCTACAGTAACAAATTCGTATAATACAGGTGCACCGCAATGGAGTGGTGCCAACACCTTGACTTACACACAGAGTATGCAACCTCCTGATCATCGACACCTTCATACTACTTCATACTGTAAGTAAAAATTTCTATCAAATTTGAATTTAATTTTTCCAATTTCTATCCCTTGTTGGATAAATTTTAAAAGTTCAATTGCGTAATGTTATTTTCTTATTATTAAATGATCAAATTTTAGGGGGTGCACATGGAAGCGAAGTAGGAGGAAATTTACTTTCGAGTCAACCAGCTCCAGAATACTGGTGCTCCGTTGGATACTTTGAATTGGACACTCAAGTGGGTGAAACATTTAAAGTTAGCAGTAGTTGTCCCACTGTTACTGTAGATGGTTATGTGGACCCCAGTGGTGGTAACAGATTTTGCCTTGGAGCCCTGAGTAACGTCCATCGTACCGAGCAAAGTGAAAAAGCCCGTTTACATATTGGTAAGGAATTGTATTTGTAACTAGTTTCTTTTATATAATAAAAGTTCAATTATTGATTAATGATATTTTACAATGTCATTGTGTAGGAAAAGGCGTGGTTCTTGACTTGCGAGGTGAAGGTGACGTTTGGCTCAAGTGTCAAAGCGAACATAGTGTGTTCGTCCAATCTTATTATCTAGATAGGGAAGCTGGTCGTGCACCCGGAGACGCGGTTCATAAAATCTACCCTACGGCCTATATTAAAGTCTTCGATCTGAGGCAGTGTCACAAGCAAATGAGAGGACAGGCAGCTACTGCTCAAGCGGCTGCAGCGGCCCAAGCAGCAGCTGTAGCTGGACATCTCACTCATGGGGCGCCTATAACTAAAAGTATGTGTACATTTGTGGATACGATCGCGGGATCTACGTCTACTTTTTTTTCTTCTCGATTAGTTCTCAATAAAAAATAGTTTCCAAATTAATGTTTTTTTTTTTTTAATAAAATTTAAAATGTTTGGGAACTTAAAAAATTTTTATTCTTATTATAGGTTTGAGTGCAGCGGCTGGAATTGGAGTCGACGATCTTCGAAGACTTTGTATTTTGCGCTTAAGCTTTGTCAAGGGTTGGGGCCCAGATTATCCGAGACAGAGCATAAAAGAAACGCCTTGCTGGATTGAGGTAAGTTTCTGACTTTAATATTCTTGTGAATTCTTTTAAATTGTTTGCGAATTCTTTTGGAAGGTCATTTAATAAATTTGCAGGTACATCTCCATCGAGCACTTCAGCTCCTCGACGAAGTGCTGCATACGATGCCAATAGATGGCCCACGAGGTATCGAATAATCCAAGGATTGACGTAGCGTAAACTGAATCAACGGATTACTCGATATTTAGAGAGTAGGAAGTAAACACCCGGTGATTAGATTTTCACAAGATACTCCCATACTCCAGTCGGAAATCACCCGACATTTAAAATTAATGTTTACTATACAGCGTACAGTATGGATAATGGTAAGCGATAGTTTTGTATTATAATAATTCAGTCGATTATTTATGAAGCGACATTGTTATTTTCTACCCTGTTAAGAGCATATATATAGCAATTTTACTATAAATGTGTTTGAAGAAACTTTCATCAATGTACAATAAATTTATTATCCATGATTAGTACTCTATATTATGAGGATGTACATTTACTTTACTTTTGTTTATTATAAGTATATAGTAAAATTGCTACAATTTTTAACAATGTACGAATGTCGTTCCTTTTAGGGTCAAAAATTTGTATGAGCTATGAATAGCGACGCTGGCGAGAATGTACAAGTCTACTAGCATGAGCTTTCAAAAAAGCAAAGGGTTGACAAAAAGTACGTAGTTTGTTCATTTTTCAGATGTTTTGAGGATTTTTATTTTCTTTTTAATTCAGAGAATTCGTATTATCGAATAAATTTTTGCTATTATCATTATTTTAGAAACAAAATGTTTCTATATTTAATATTATTATTGTTGCTGGTGACGAGGCCACGGACGTTTCTGAAGAAATGTAAAATGTTCTTGAAAAGAGAACACTAAACGAGGTGCCTCTCCTCCAATCGTTTGTCAGTGTTGCTATTATGACGTAGAACTTGTTGAATACTTATATCTAATATTTAAGAACCATTTTATTGTAATTGCGTATTTGTATGAATACATATTCATATAGATTTAAATATGTATATGTTTGACAATATTGCCAAGAGGTTTAAAGAGTTGACCAAAGTGCATTGTCTTTCATATAGTCAAAAGAGCATTCTAGGGCAAAAACGCTAAATCGTAGCTCGGACAATTATTCCTAAATTCATCATTAAATTTTTTCTTTTTAAACCATTTATTGAACTTTAGAAAACTAAGCTCGTTAGTAGATTGATACCAAAATATTAGAAAACATACATGGAATAAGTAATTTGAACCCCTATGCACCAGGATAACTAAGTACCACGTTCTTCGTCACGAAGACCAACACTACCGAACTGAAAAAAAAATGAAAATGAAATATTGTACAGAGAACGTTAGGTACTGTGTGATGTGTGTGAATTTAGAGACATGAGTAAACGACAATTGAGTCGCTCGTTGTCGAGTGGATAATGCATCCATGTGAATATCTCACACTGCTAGTGCAAAAGAAAAATTATGAACTAACAAATAGAGAATGGAGAAAGTAATCTCCACAATCAACAAAGCATGTGCCATCTTTTTAATACTGTTCGCGAAGAGTAAGATTTTAAGAATTTTGTACGAATCTTGTATTTTTCATTAGTATGTAACGCAGAAACGTAGCACACTTTCGATCATGGTGCTCGACTATGACGAATTACGTAGAATGTACGAAAGCCTGAATGATGAGACCGAATTTTATATATTCACAAAATCGAAGTCGAAGCTATTTTTTGGCGAGAATGCGTTGCACACCAATTCAAATATGCGCACAATGCACTCACAACAGAAAAATTGTTTATGGATGTGCGCTTTGCTTTTCAAATAGTCATTCTAGAATTTTAAATTTATAAATAACAAAACCTAGAATGACTAAAAACAATTCAAAACATGGAAGAGTTAATTGCTTTTTATTTTAATTTTTTTTCTGTTACTGCAAATTGTAATCAAGTATTTGCAATTCAATTAAAAAATGTTTAATTATATTTTAATTGTTAATGTTTTATGAAAAACGTATTATATGTAGATATATAATTATTTTTATGAATTTAAATATATATGGCTATGATTATTCTAAACTTTAGAGTATTTTATATTTCTTTCAGATATAATACATTTTACATTTTGAATATTTTTAAATTTTTACAAAATTTCGAGTGTATTTGAACGAAGCGCACAATCCTATAGCTAATGTTAGTTAACGTCGTTGAAGTTCAACATACATTGTTAAAATGGAATCTGCGGTTTGGTAATGTGCCAGCCTTAATGTTTTTAAACATTACGAAAATGAAAACGTATATTAAATTTTAACTGTGATCGGTGAGATGTAAACAATGGCAGCTTCTATGATCTTTTGTATGTGCACTCAAGCGGTTACGAAATATCGAACAGTACGTTGTTGTAACAATCATACATACTTATCAAGGTGAATCATGAAATGCACTTTTTTTACTCTTTTCAAAGAATACCCTGCAGTAGAACTTTATTATTAAGAAAGTGAAAAGAAATCGATCAAGTGGATTTGGTGGTTCGCTGCAATACATATATGTATATATATTTTCATTTTTTGGATAAATCGTATAAATGCGTGACCCTATTGTGTCTAGTAATAATATAATATTAATAATATATGAATAAGTAACGAAAAAATCAGTACAACACTTAAGCATCTGTTAGTCTGTATGAAAAGAGCACCTAATGTACCTTTACAAACTAACTTCCGTTGATCATTGTTGAAACTGAAGCCTGAAGCCTCTCTTGTTTTTGATACAAATAATACATATTATAAAAGTGCAATAGATTCAAACTCCAGCCGGTAATATTTTAAACAGTAGCACCATAAGGTACATTAAGTACGTAAATTATGTTAACGATGTTTAAGCAGAACAATGATTTATTATGCCATAAAACGAAAAATATAATATGATGTACCTTTCCTAGCGACTTTTCTATCGCTCACTTTTATAGCATAAGTAAAACTTAAAAATTCTTCTGTTAATTCTGCCTTGTGCACTTTACCATCATTACGTATTAATTTTATCGTGCCAATACGTTTTAAATTTGCCAAAAACATGTCTTTTTCCACAGAAACAACGTAGAATTTCCACGAGAAAAAAATTATGTTAAGATTCAATGTAAAGTCCTGCGCCGTCTATACTTTACTCGGTAGCGCAGCATTTTTATTATTTTTTAATCGCCTCGGCGGTGGCGCAGAATTCCAAGATTCAGTTTTGAAAAGGCAGCCTCTGTGATAAAGCAGCGATAGTTTTTAGACTTTTGCGAATTCACCGACTGTCACGACGATATTGTCGAGCAAGAAAGATCGTCTGTTTTTAAATATTCAGTTTATGGAACGCCGATTCAGTTTCCTTTTCAGTAATAGGTATTTAAATATCATGTGACACGACACGATACTCGAAAATGTTAATGTTAATTAATAGAATGTACCACCACCTTTTTATGCAAACTAATAAGCGAATAATTTTTCTATTTTACAAGATTTGTGAAAAAATTCATAAGCATTTGTTGTTTAAATTAAATTTTTAAAAGTAATTCAAATTTACAGGCATCCCAGACTTTACGCTTTTAATTCAATTTTTAGTGTATTAAGTCTGAATTTAAAAGAACTTATGATTAATTATTACAAATAAAAAGAACAAAATAAAAGATTTTTTTAGATTGTATCAATTGAAACTTATCGTATTTATTTACAATTGTCCAGCTGTATTTGAACGAAATTTTAAATCACACTTGACTTCAATTATTGTGTAAACAACCAAAACATCGCTCCGACATGTACCCGCAGGAGATTTCTAAGTTAAATTACAGCAGCAATTAGGATTTTAGAAGAAAAAGTAAAAGTTCATAATTTACCACAATCACAGGCCAAATATTTATTTTAAAATGCATAAGTTTTTCTTATACAATCCAGGGTTTTTTACCGAATGAAATCGTGTATGTCTAAACCAAAGATGTTCGGATGATATATTTATATTGTTGCATTACGATTAACTGGAAAATGTATATTTACTCAAAGCTGTATACAACTATTCTCAATAATAAATAGTGTCACAACCCGAAATAAAAAGAGGAATCTGATACTGAAGGATTGTTTAATTTATTTATCCTCTGTTTGTGTAAAGACTATGTTATGTACAAATTTAAAAAAATGACTTATTGAGATGCTCGAATTTTTTCCCGTTTGTTCGATGCATTTGGTGTGAATTCGACTTCAGCAGTGTACCTGTTACCATCGATGTCAATTGCATAATTATAATCAACGACAGTATTCAAAGCTTCATCTATTGCCTTATCAATGTTGCTACTGGTTATGAGGTTTGGAACCAGTTCCTGAGCTTTCTTTATTTCTTCTAATGCCCTTTGTCTCATCTCTTCTCTTATTTTCTTATTTTTCTCTACGGTTAGTAAAATCCGTTCCTTTTTCTCTAATCGTTTCTGTTCCAAACACACTTCTCTCTCTATGGCAATTTTCTCATTCCATTCGTCATTTATAGCTGAACACGCGAGGAAATCTTCTTCTTTTGCTTTTTCTACTACTACTGGATCTAACTGCACTTTATTTTCTGCTGCTACTTGTATCAGATATTTCCTAGAATATAATAATGTTATTATTAAGTATTTTGTGTTGGAATAATAGAAGTTACAAGAAACAAGAAAGTATGATTCCAATGGAATAATTTATATACCTAATAGATTTAACAGTTGTTCTGTAGTAATTATAAAGTCGCTTCATTTCCAGAACCTCTTCTTCAGCTACAACTGGTCTCTGAGATACTCTAAATACTTTGCTTTTTGCGGTGGGAAGCCATATCGGCTTTCGCTTCCAACGTAGACTCTGCTCAAATACAGAATTTGGACTAAAAGAAATACAGGAATATATGTATCGTGCAGTCAACGGACTACAACCAAGAACCCTGGTTGCTTGTGCCATAATGCAGTCCGAAAACGATTTCAACTACGGTGAAATTGCATCTGTAACATAAATTTTACGTTGTAAGCTGTAAAACTAGGTTGCCTATCAGTATATCTAATATATATGTATATATAATGTATACATTAATGTAATAATATTACTTGATGTGAAAATCGAGTATATAGAACTTAAAAAAAAACTTATTTGTTTTTCATTAATTAAAAGGCTACACTAAAACTATAATTTAAAAGGAAACATTAGATATATAGGATATATAGTATATATACACTGTAAAAAAAATTTCTTGTACTTTTACTACTTTCAGAGTGGGTATGAATATTACCTACTACTAAAGTAGCGTTTGTACAGGAAGTTGTAAAAATCCACTGTCAGTGAGAATTTTACTTGTAGGTTATGTAACTTTCCAAAGCAATTTTGTAAAAGTACACTCAGCTGTATTTTTCCAGGTTATGGTATTCTTACCGAAAATTACCGTAAAAATCTCAAATATTACCGTATTATTACCAAAAACTGTAAATTTCTCATTAAAATAAGAATTTTTACAAAAACCATTAGTATGTTTTCGGAAAACCTTAAAATTTGTATGGAATTGATTATTTGTTTATTAAATTAAAAGAAATAAAATGTATAATGCATTTTCTTGTCAAATAGCATATAGTAATATGCATATAATTTATTATAAAAAATTCAGTAGAAAATTATAATAGGTACATACAATTTTTTTATAAAAAATTGAGAACGAAACAATGTTTTTAAATCATTGATTTTTAAACAACTAACTAGGAACTATTACAGATTTATATGACTATAAAGCAAGTTAAATAAAAACTTTCGGTATTATTTCGTGATAAAATAAAGAACTTAAATTATTGGTCACAGGCAACAAATATTAATGAACAAGTACCTAATATCTATATTAAATATGTTCGACATGTAGTACAATTTTGTATAAGATGAAGAACGAGAGAACCTTTTAAAATATCACAGTCCCGTTTAAAAATTTTTTAAATTCAGACTAACGACTTATGACTATAAATCAAGTTAAATAAAAAGTTTCGGGATTATTTTGCGATATAATAAAGAACTCAAATTATTGGTCACAGCCAACAAATATTAATGAACAAGTACCTAATATCTATATTAAATATGTTCCACGTGTAGTACAATTTTTTATACGATGAAGAACGAGAGAACCTTTTAAAATATCACAGTCCCGTTTTAAAAATTTTAAAATTCAGACTTACAAATTTATGAAACACTCAAATATAATACTCTAACGTAATATATGAAATACTCAAATATACAGAGAGCTCGCGAAACACCCTGTATAATACAATATTTTTATATTATATGGGTTCAAAATCCTCCTCTCTAATTCTTTGCAATGCTTTGAAGAATGTCAAAACCTTCTTTTTACAGACATCGCTTCTAGCTCTAGAAACTTGATTTACCGGAGAAATATTAAGCAAGTACATTTGAAGAAATAGCAATGTACTCCCAAGTACTCTAGGGTACGTTTTGTTAAACACAAAAAACATAGAAATCATTATTTGAAGAGCTTTGAGTAATGTGTTGCACTTCATCACTACTTTTCCACCGAAAAAAATGAGGTACTTTGCAGCCCTTTCTTCATCGCTTAGTACATTTTCCATAGCTGGGTTTGCTTGATCCACATTTTCAGCATTTTCGGGATCTAAATCTGAAGCTGAAAGAAATAAGAAATGTTAAATGTTAAACTGTTAAGATTATTGAAAATGAAACTGGTTATAAATTAAAGTATACAATACTAACTCCGAAAAGCAATGCAAGGAAATTCTTTATAACACTCCAGCGTATTCTCTGGTGCTGCAAACTGGAAAAAGAAGTAGACATGAAAATTTCTAAAGTTAAATAACATATGCTAAGGTATACTATCTGGTCTTAAATATTTAGGAAATTAAAAATTTTAAGTAATTTTTTATAAATGTAATAATTGAATACCACATATAAATAACGTATATTAATTCTTCAACTTTAATTTTAGACACATTTTCAATTTGATAGTTCATTGCATTTAGAAGTATCGTTGGAGAGAAAAAATCAGGTTAAGGCAGGGGTCCGACAAGTAAAACATTATGATTTTTTCTTACATTTACTATAAACATTTATTAACATAAGCATAATTTTCTAATTCTTTTAACAAGATAATAAATAGTTAGGGTATAGTTAGCACTCTTTACTCATTAAAATAACCATATAATTATAATTATTTTTACCCACACACACTTTGCTTCGATTTAACCTTAAACATTACTTCTTCAAAATTTTATATATTTATTTTACTTATTTCCCAGTCTAAATTTCGAAATAATAATCGTTGCTTTTATGACAATGTTTAGAATAATAAATAATATCAATAACTGTAAAAATTTGAACTAATATAGTAGAATTGAAATGAACTTACCTTTCAATTGCTTTTGTGCGTATTTATAGAAGATTATCTCAGTGTTTTATATTAAACTTTGCCGGGTTTCTCAGCATTCAATTTTCACAAAATTATTTTAAAAAAGCAGCTAATGCGAACAAACAAAAAATCACGTGGTGCTGGAGCGCGTGGCCGGCGTGGCAATGGCAATGACGCGAGGCAGCGAAATGATATGAATTGATAGCGTCATAGACATATAGACATAGCGTGCCTACTGCCTACGCTTTTCGCGCCTTTTCCGAAATTATTAGTGTTCACACTAGTCACGCCTGTTTAGAAATAAAGTTCGCAACTTCAATAAATTTTAGTATTAAACGAAAGTCTTACGAAAGCAATAATTGAATATGTAATTTATATTCAAAACATTATTACCAAAATTAATTATTTTCATTATAAATAAAATTGCTGCTCATTTTTATATTTCTTCTGAGCACTTTTACTAAAAAAATTTAATTTTCCACATATTCATCGATATTTTCCAAAAGTTTGTAATTGTACAACAACTTGTATTATTACTACAAAAAATAATTGTACAAATACATTCAGTTGTGAATTTTAATTTGGTCAAATGTACTTTTACAAGTTTTTGTACTTTTACAACTGCCAGGAACTTCACTACTTTGGAAGTAGGTAACTTTATTACCTACTCTCAATGTGGCAGAATTACAAACGTACCACGAGCGACTCCGAAAAAAAATGTACTTTTACACATTCATGCTATAGTCCCATACTCAAAGTTGTAAAATTACATATTCGAATCGCAATTCTAACCTTCAAATTGTACGATCACTTTCCTGAAAGTGGTAATAGTACAGAAAGATTTGTGTACACTTTACAAACAGAAACAGTAAAATTTTTTTGATTTTTTACAGTGTATGTATAAAAGGACTTTTGTAGGTTAGAACTGAGAAATTTTAATTAATAATTCACTTCCATAATTGAAATAAACGCTATATATGAAAATCAATTAATTAATATGAATGATTTTCTAAACCGAATTATTAATTATTATATAGCAATATCTTTACCTAAACAACTCAAAATACGTATGTTCAAAATATAATTTGTACCGTGTATCGTGTATGTATGTAACTACACATGCATAACTACACTTCAACACAAGTACATATTGTATGTATATACATTAAAGGAGATACACACCCCATAGAAGTGCATCCGATAACTAAACGCAGCCAAATGAGGCAGACTGCGCGCGCAGTCCGCGTTGTTGGCAGGACTGGCAAGAAAAATCTGCAATTTGCTGTAATCTGGCGCGCAATTCAAAATTGAATTAAATTTCGTATTCAAAAACTTTCACAAATTCAGAATCCAGCTTCAATACATACGTAGAAATTGTTGTTGAAGTAAGTGTTCGCAAGTAAGTTTAGGTTGTGTTTCAATTATAAAATATAGAATATTCAATAATTAGTTTATTCATAACGTATACATATGTGTAAGTGAAAGTTTTAAACCAAATGAGGTGCAATATTGAAATTCAAACAAGAAGTTCAAATTTGGCGCCATTGTGTGACAGCTGCACAGATATCTCTGATTGGCTCAAGTCATCCTTGTTTCTACTTGTCCTGTTATCGATTCTGTGTATGTATGTATGTTTTCTTGTGTATGCGCATGTGAATGACGATGACAAACGTAACCTGTGCTTGTGCACAAGAGTGCAGAGCAATAAAAAAATAAAATATTGCATAGACATAGAACCATCATTGACCAAACGTGAAAATGGCGTTGTGAAATGGCAGGACGACGGACAGTGTTAACGAATCCCGAATCCCTAACAGGGTCTGGAAGTACGGACCCTTTGCGTGAACTTTTCGAGGCCTGTAAAACTGGAGATCTCGCGAGGGTCAAGAAATTGGTGACTCCGAAAACGGTCAATGCACGGGATACAGCAGGACGGAAATCTACACCTCTACACTTTGCAGCTGGTGAGCAATACATTTTTTCTCTTTACTCGTATCAACTTTGAAATGTGTTGTTTATCAGACTTATTCCTCGATATATTTTCAAAGTTAAGCTTTTGTATAGGAGTCACTCACCTTAACGGTTCATCGAACATTAAGGTGATTCTTTCCTTTCCCAACTGGATTATGTTGTCATTCGCTATGGTTTTAATTATACCTCCATAGTAACAGTGAGATCTTGAATTTAAAATTGTCTACTACTTTTTTAAACTATACTGGCGACTCGACTAGTGACAAATAATGTTTACTTTTGCATCTTTTGTCAACTGACAAATTGCGAAATTCTTCTAAAAGCCAAAAGTGTTTTAAAAAGTTCCTGCTGTTTTAATTTATTCCATTCAAAGTGTTCCGAATTTTTTCTTTTTTTGTAAATGATCTAAATATTTTGTTTAATTCCAGATTTTAGATTAAAAAACGATATTCTTTATTCGTAATTATTAAATTGAAAGATTAATATTTAAGAATTTCGAAATAAAAAATGTATCAAATGGAAAGCAAACGGATGTTAAAGAAATATATAATTTTTAATCACAAAGTACTTATCAGTAGAATGTAGGTCATTTCCAACTCAAGACTTTTCGTTTTATAAAACTCTAAACTTTAGTTTAAAAGGGACCAAAACCCATTACAATTGTCATTAAATAGTTTAAGAATCTTAAATATAAGCGTTTTAAATTACAAAATTTTAAAGTGCATGTTTCAATTAAATTATTATTAAATGATTTATTTATATTAAATGTAAAACAGGATACGGTAGGCGAGACGTAGTTGAATTTTTGCTTCTGGCTGGTGCTTCCATCCAAGCTCGAGACGATGGTGGACTTCATCCTTTACACAATGCTTGTTCGTTCGGACACTATGACGTCGTAAGACTGTTACTGGAAGCAGGAGCTAATCCTAATACTCGTGATAATTGGAATTATACACCATTGCACGAAGCAGCTATAAAGGTAGATTATCAAAATATATATCAATATATTACATATTAAATGGATTATTTCATAGTAAAATAAAAGCTTCACACTAATTTAATAATTTTGAATTGTATTACAGGGAAAAATAGACGTATGTATAGCACTGCTGCAGCACGGAGCTGATGCAAATATTAGAAACACTGAGGGAAAAACTGCCCTCGATTTAGCTGATGCTGCTACAAAACCAGTGTTAACAGGAGAATACAAGAAGGACGAGTTACTGGAGGCAGCAAGATCGGGAAACGAAGAACGACTTTTGCAACTACTCAATCCTCTCAACGTAAATTGCCACGCCAGTGATGGTCGCCGTTCAACGCCTTTGCATTTAGCTGCTGGGTACAATCGTTCTAGGGTCGTACAAATTTTACTTCAAAATGGAGCGGACGTGCACGCAAAAGACAAAGGGTAATTAGGGTTTATCATTATACAAATTAGAAAAGAATTAGGTAGTCTTTTTTAATAAATATAATTTCTTATCAGTGGTCTAGTTCCACTTCACAATGCCTGTTCGTATGGTCACTTCGACGTGACCGAGGCGTTGTTGAAACACGGAGCAGCAGTTAACGCCAGCGATTTGTGGGCCTTTACTCCTCTGCACGAAGCAGCGAGTAAATCAAGGGCAGAAGTTTGTTCTCTCCTTTTGAGTGAAGGCGCGGATCCAACGCAGTTAAATTGTCATAGTAAAAGTGCTATTGACGTGGCTCCAACACTGGGA
The DNA here is from genome assembly GCA_900474325.1 of Synergus umbraculus. Lineage (NCBI taxonomy): Eukaryota > Metazoa > Arthropoda > Insecta > Hymenoptera > Cynipidae > Synergus > Synergus umbraculus. The sequence goes on from UCOK01008944.1 coordinate 103,610, forward strand.
CTGCAAGAAAGATTAACTTGTGAGTATCTTAATATTAATATGGAAAAACATAAGAAGAGGTCTTCTTGAGATACCCGTAGTTTTTTTTTCTTTTTTATTGGTATTGAAGTGCAGTTAATTAAGTAGGTAAAACGTTTGAATTGCTTCAATTTCAGACGAATATAAATTACACTGCCTATTAGACGCCTGCAGGCAGGCGGATTCAACTAAATTAAAAAAATACTTGTCGCCAGCTGTAGTGAATTTAAAACACCCCTACACTGGCGATACTCCGTTACACTGCGCCGTCGCCTCTCCTTTCCCGAAAAGGAAGCAAATTATTGAAATTTTAATTCGAAAGAGTCCCACTTTGAATGAAAAAAACAAAGATTTTCTGACACCTCTTCACGTTGCAGCCGATAATTCTCATTACGACGCTATGGACATTCTTTTAAGACACAACGCAAGCGTGAATGCATTGGACGGATTAGGACAAACAGCACTACACAGGTAATTATTTTTAATTTGCTTTAAATGTAATTATATTTATATACGTTTTTTTAAATGCAATAATTTTTGACACAGATGCGCAAGAGAGGATAACGTACAAGCCTGCAGAATTCTTTTATCGTACAACGTAGACCAATCAATCGTATCTCTGCAAGGATACACAGCGGCTCAAGTAGCCACCGAAAACGTGTTAAAAATTTTACAAGGTAAGTTAAAAAATATGTATTAATCATCAAATTATTGTAATAAATCGATAATTCGTGTTATTTAAAAATATTTCTTGTTAGATCCACCAAATGGAACGGAAGATGTCGAAGCACAACTCTTAGAGGCGAGTAAATCTGGTGATTTAACTGCAGTAGAGAGAATCCTACAATCTAATCCACATGCAGTTAATTGTCGAGATTTGGACGGCAGACATTCGACGCCGTTACATTTCGCAGCGGGATACAATAGAGTTCCTGTTGTTGAATATCTGTTAGCACATGGGGCTGATGTTCATGCTAAGGATAAAGGGTAATTATTTTCTCTAAAAAAAATTTATATTCTATAGGAATTTTAGAATATTTAAATTTTTAATTAAACAGAGCCGCTAAATAGAATTCGTTTTTGTAGTGGTTTAGTGCCTCTTCATAATGCTTGCTCATACGGACATTACGAAGTCACAGAACTTCTCGTGAAACATGGAGCTTCTGTAAATGTAGCAGACCTTTGGAAATTCACACCTTTACATGAAGCTGCTGCGAAAGGAAAGTGTGAAATTGTACGTCTTCTTTTGAGACATGGAGCGGACGCCACAAAAAAGAATAGAGACGGTGCAACGCCTTTGGATTTGGTAAGAGACGGGGATCAAGACGTTGCAGACCTTCTACGAGGAAACAGCGCCTTGTTGGACGCAGCTAAAAAAGGAAATCTTGCAAGAGTGCAAAGACTAGTTACCGCTGACAATATTAACTGCAGAGATGCACAAGGTCGAAATAGTACACCTTTACATTTAGCTGGTAGGTTCGATATACATCCACCTTAAATAAATTAAAACTCAAGTAGCTGAAAAAATAATATGAGTTTATTTTTCTAGCTGGATACAATAATCTGGAAGTAGCTGAATTCCTTCTGGAACGAGGAGCCGATGTGAATGCACAAGACAAAGGTGGACTGATTCCTTTACACAATGCCTCGAGCTACGGTCACTTGGACATAGCCGCTTTGTTAATTAAATACAACACGGTAGTTAACGCTACGGATAAATGGGGCTTTACTCCTTTGCACGAGGCCGCTCAGAAGGGTCGAACGCAGTTGTGCGCTCTTCTTCTTGCTCATGGAGCAGATACTTTCTTGAAAAATCAGGAAGGACAAACACCAGTGGATTTGGCCAGCGCCGACGATGTTCAATGCTTGTTACAAGATGCCATGGCGTCGCAACAGGTTGTGCCGTCCATGCCTTCGACTAGTGTAAACAATGCTGGTACTAGCAGATCACCTAGCATTGTAGCAGGTATATTATTCAATGATTCTCAATATATATTACAGGATTATTACAACTGGATTAAATTCAATATGGGTTTAATCGACTTTTCACAATCCTAACAAATTATAATATTTACAGTTCCTGTTTCACCACCACCATCCCTTACTCAAGAGACTGTAATTTTGCCGTCCGGTGCAGCAATCACTTTATGTGTACCAGTAGCGCGCCCATCTTCTTGTATAAGTCCAATGACCTCCTCAGACCAATGCTCAGAGCGAGACATGAAAGATGTAGGTGAAGAACGAAATAGTAATGCGATTACGAGTGTAGCTGGATTCCTGCAAAGTTTAGGCCTAGAGCATTTGCTTGAGCTATTTGAACGGGAGCAAATTACGCTCGATATTCTTGCGGAAATGGGTCATGAGGATTTAAAGCAGGTTGGAGTTTCGGCTTATGGTTATAGGCATAAGCTCATTAAGGGAATGGATAAACTCCTGAGTTCCGCGGCAGGGGCCATATGGCAACCGGCTACGAATCCAGGAACTCTTTTGGTAGATCTCCTTGCTGAGGATAAGGAATTTTTGGCTGTGGAAGAGGAAATGCAGAATACTATCAGAGAACATAGAGATAATGGTATATCTGGTGGTATTTTCTCCAGATACAATATTGTTAGGGTAAGTATTACGATTATTTTTTTTTTAAATTAAAACAATTTATTTAATATGTAATATATTTAATTTTTTGTATAGATCCAAAAAGTACAGAATCGAAAGCTGTGGGAGCGGTATGCACACAGAAGACAAGAAGTGGCTGAAGAGGTAGGAGCTGCAGCTCCGACGTCGCCCGGTTCTATGATTAGAATGAACTCCAATTCGTCTCTACCGCAAGCAAACGAGAGAATGCTTTTCCATGGCAGTCCTTTTATCAATGCAATAGTTCAAAAAGGTTTCGATGAAAGACATGCCTACATCGGTGGAATGTTTGGAGCCGGAATTTACTTCGCTGAACATAGTAGCAAAAGCAATCAATATGTTTATGGAATTTGTGGTGGGACTGGATGTCCCGTTCACAAAGATAGAAGCTGCTATATTTGTCACAGGTAACCGTCTTAATTTTTTGAAAAATCACCTTATTTCTGTGTAATTTCTAATCATCTTATATTTATCTTATCACGATATAATAATTGCTAATAATCATTTTCTTGTTTCAGACATTTGCTGCTTTGTCGAGTAACTCTGGGTAAGTCATTTCTACAGTTTTCCGCAATGAAAATGGCGCATGCACCACCAGGACACCACAGTGTGATGGGAAGACCATCTCAGGGAGGTCTGGTGTTCCCAGAGTATGTGGTATATAGAGGTGAACAAGCTTATCCCGAATATTTGATTACGTATCAAATTGTCCGGCCTGAGCAAGAAACTGGAGGACCCAGTGAAGGTAGCGAAGAGCGGTGATCGCAACAGTTGGGCCCCGCGGCACAATTACGTCGTCTCTGCTGTTGTCAGAGATCCAGGGCATGCGATTCCTTGTCCTAGGTCTCAATTCATTCCCTGCTTTTCCATAACATTCTCCCGATGCGCTCAGGGTGAAACTTTGCTTCGGATATAGGCTGCATTTCTGTGATCCCTTTGTTCGCGTCTTCGAACGTTTCGTTACCAAATCAGAGCGAAAAGTGACACGATTTTGCATTGTGTGACTGAAGAATGAAAGGCAAAACAAATAGAGAGAGAAAGAGAAACGAGAGATGTAGAAATTCTGGAAAAATTGAGGGTCTCCACAAAAATTGAATTTGATTTAAAATTTTGAAAACATTCATTGTTACGTTTTATTAGTTTATGTAATTTTGAGAACTAATTTCCAAAAATTCTCTATTCGGAGTTTTAATAAAAGGGGATAAAAAGTTAAAATAATGTGTTTATGCAATTAAAAAATAGGAGTTTCTTATTTGGAAAATAAGAACAAAATGTAGAATTATAGATAGTAGGTTGTAAAGAGAATCTTCCACTTTTATTTATTTATTTATTCGTACTGTGCATATTTAATATAAAAAAAATACGAAGTCTAAAAATTTCTAACTAAATTTTTTCTTTGTGCACTTTGAAAATTTTCTATTTGAAAATATGTATAGCCAATCTTATTTTGTTTTACTGTCCAGAATTGAATCTAAAAACTAAACTTGCAAAAAATGTAATTTTTCAAAAACTGGCTGGCTGTGGTTTTGAAAAGTTCACAACTAAAATAAAAATATGACACATAAAGAGAGGCGTTCTATATTGTGACATACTAAATTTGAAACACAAGAGAAATCATATTATTGGAAAAAGTCTCAATTTTTCCAAAGTTTTCAAAATGAACATCTCTAGTCACGAGAATTATACGCGATAATTTGTTTGTTTTTTTTTTGTACGAAAGCACTTGATTCCAATAATTTTACTTGAATTGAAGGAAAACTCGACTCTATGAGTTAATTAAAAAGAAATGAATTACTTACTTCGAAATAAGAAAAAATTTTTCATGTTTTTTTTAGAATTTTCTGATATTTTCACAACACCTGACAGATATTATTTCTAAAAATACATGCCAGGTTATAAATTGGCTTAGGAAACGTTTCTAGGCATTCCATTTTAAATTCAATACATACTTTACATTGACAAAAGCGATCTTGCATTTGACATTCGTATTTCCGGTGATTACGAGTGCGTGAGTAAAGATTAAAAGTAGAGAGTATGATTTTCGTTTTGACATCGAATTAAGCGCCATAGATATAAATAATGATGGAGTGCATTTTTAAGGGTCGTACATTTGTACGTGTGTGTTACCCTATATGTTCTGTAAAATAGCCAAGTTTACTTGAAGATGTAAGATCGTCATACTAGCGAATTATATGTATTCCTAAGAATTTCTTTGTACAAAACAAAGTATAAAGAATGTTTTGTCCAGGAGAAATTCATAGGCTTCAACGTTTTTCGAACATTCTTACGAAGTCTAGCACACGATCAATTCATTTCGTGTGTCTAATGGTGTAGTGTAAACTTCTCTCGATTCAGTGAATATATCATCAAATATTAATAATCAAGCTAAAGTTTTTATTAATCATCCCTTTTTAGTTAAATCTGTTTTTTTTTAAATTTCAATTCAATAAAAAAGGTCTTGCATTAGAAGGAAATTTTGTAAGAGAAGAAATGTAAATCATTTCCACATGATTACTTATAATACACATATGTGGCAAATATTTTGAATTCTACGTAAAAATTTGTCCTTCTAGAAAACAAAGCAGGATGGAATCGTCAGACAGGAAAATTTTCATATTTTTGTTTGGCTTTTAAAATCTATAAACTAACATTTCATGAAGCCAAAGGTTGAACGCGATTATATCTTTCTTGAACTAGTGCAACTTTTTTTAGTGAGCCTGTTGTATTATTTAATAACAATTTTCAGCTTTATCAATTATCGAGCATCAGTCGTCCGAAGAAATAAAATAATAGAAGTTATAAAACAAGTAAAGTAATTAACTTGGTAAACAGAATGTTCTACTTGAAAATTTCAATGATTAAAATAGAAAATGTACAAATTTAAGAAACTTTTAATTCAAAATGTTCAACTTAGAAACCTTTCCAATTTTTCCATAACGATGTTATGTGAATTACCATGAAAATTAAAGCTTTCCTGATATGTTACTTTTTGGTCTGAAACAGTTCTATAACTATTCGTATCCTTAGTCCAATTTATATACAAATCACTCACTTTTTTTATTTAATAAATCGAAATTCGTTAATCAGTGAAAATTTGTATACGCTCTAAAATCTGTTGCGTCTTGACATTTTATAATTAGAATATAAAGTGCATCATCCAGACTTAAAAAATAACATTTTTTTTCAGAGAGCTTCCGTCAACTATAGGTATCCTATAAGTATGATGTAAAGTGATTTCCAGTTGAAGAAAGAAAGACGATAAAACAATTCACAGATAACCCCTTAACGAGGTCTCGATAAGTAGATGATGGTACAAAAAAACATGCAGTCGCACACATTTATTATTTTATGTGCTCTGATTTAAAATTGTCTGATCTTTGTAATCAAATTATGTTACAGAATAAGAAATTCGCGCAAATTGTACTACTTTGTAGAATATTTTCAACCAAATATTGAAATTTTTCTCTAGGCAATACGTAGACTGCAACGGTGACAATGGGGTGTCATATATCAAGATAAGATATCCAGTTCCTCAAGTCGGTGAAACTGCTGCGGCTCTTATATTAGTAACAAGGTGCGTAAAACATGTATCTTTTCAAAGCTACGCAAGCATAGATCCTGCGTATTTCATCTATGAGAAAGACTTTTTAAAACAATAAAAGGGCATTTCTACGCTTGAGTTACGAACTTTCGTATGCCCTTTTTACAAAGTTAAACTGTTAAAAATATTCGGAAAATTTTTAGGTAAAAAAAAATTACTTACAGGCCTCACAGACCGATTGGGTTCCCAAAACTCAAAATTTTTATTTATTTACTAGCTAAAGTTTACCTAGCGTTGCCCGGAATTTAAAGTTATTTCGCAAAATTTAATAAAGGAACTTTAAAAAGACTTTAAAGAATTGCAAAATATTTCAAGTGATTTTAAGGAATTTCAAAGGATAAAAAAGCTTTAAACAGTCTTAAAAATTTTAAAAAAATGCTAAGAGAGTTTAATTAGTTTTAGGGATTTTTTAAAAAGTTGAAAAGATTTGTTAAAAGGTTTTTGCAGAGATTTCATGAGATTTGCATAAAATAAAAAAATTTTTAAAGAATTTCAGGGAATTTTAAGGGATTTCTTTTTGAAATACATTGAAATTCCTTACAATCACTTTAAATCCCTTGAAATTCTTTAGACACTTAAAATCTGATGAAATTCTTTAAGATATTCTGCAATCTTATGCAATCTATAGAAATGTCTAGAAAATTGTTTTGACAACTCTTTCAAAAATTCCTTGAAATACCTAAAATCGAAAGGTACCCTTTGTACCCTGTTTCTTTCCAAAGGGACTGTGAGGTCTTGTAACTAGAGTTTATCAAAAAGTAACAGAACAATAATTTTTTTATATAAATCTGGATATCTTTTGAGAATATTTTAGCACCTTATAATATTGTTCAGTTAATTATCCATCAACTATGACTCAATTGAAATAGATAATATATTATATAATCATCGTAATCATTAAGTCTGTGTGACGTTTTTTATTTAAGTAACTCAGGGTCCTCATATTCAGACAGAACGACGCAACAGCGGCCCCTTTTCTTAAAACTCTTGTCTGCAACCGGTTTACCAGAAATGGTTACATACTGGCGCCACAAATGTGGCGCGATTTTGCACGAGGCATACTGCTGACAGAAAATTTTACTAAGCCAGATCACCCGAGGAAACAGATCATTGAAACCAACTATCTATGCAAGGAAAATACTCCATAATATAGGAAGAATAGCAAATTATTATTGAGTTAATTCTGCAACTCAAAAAAATCTCAGAATGCAGATTTTTATATAAATATTGTGAAAATATCAAAATTAGTAAATCAATCAGTTTAACGTAAATATAACTGTAGTATCAGTAACCGAGACTATCACGTGATGCATAAATCTAAAAGAAGTGAATAAGAACATAGTCTGATAATTATAGATTATCATATTATAGATTAGATATTATGGTCAATTAGAATTTGTCTTTTGTGTCTACTATGATTATAATTATATCTATAGAGATGGTTAAATCTAATCTATAATTTGCTAATCTACTTATGTCTGGTCATAAAATTTAGATAATGCATAATGCCCATAATTTCTTGTATAGTTGACTCTGACGGTATTATATATCGGAATTTTGAAATTCAAAATCGTTCAGCCAAAAAGAACTAATTAAACCATATTTAAATGTTTCTCAAACAGCTTTGTTTGTGCAAATTCTGACTTTTGAACACGGAAAATTATAATATCAATGTCTACAAGATATACTTACCCGTAGATTATTTCATTAAAAGTATAAACAAAAATTTTGACGTCAGTGACCTTTTTTTCCGGTTAAAGTTTAAAATTGTTTGGTAAAAAAAAGGAGTCAACAAGTACAAAGCTATCATTTAAGGGAGCGTTGCAGATTTCAAAAAATTTCATAAAATTAGGAAAACAAGAATTTTGCAAAACGTATTTTTGATGTGCACCATACGGACGTCTGTCGATCAATTTTAAATTAATTATATTTTTTCTGCGTCTATAATACGCTACTTTTACACATAGTTGTAATTTCGAAGTCCAAAATTTTGTCCTTTCTATTTATCCTTAATTTGCGAATTAAAAAGTGAGATTCAAGTGAGTTCAGACGAATTGAAAGAACTACTTCGTCCCAATCTGATTTTTTTTTTGCTTTACTCGCAATGATTAAAAAATAGTTTCTGTTAAAAGCAGGTCATTTACCTCCTTTTCGTACAAACGGATTTTTCAAGGAAGATATTTATATATTTTTTCAAGACATTTTTCCTTTCTTCCTTCATTTTCGCAATTTTTCACTTAAGTGAAAAATATTGCTAAAAATATTTAATATCTAAAAATACACTCAAAACCCAGTGGGAAAATGATATCGTCTCTACGATATTAGAAACGTTTTTAAAACCTTCTAAAAACATTCTAAAACGTTTTAAAACGAACGGTATCTATGCCCGATAGACGTTTCTAAAATGTACAACTACTTAGAACGCTTTGATTTTATTTTGAAGAATTTGCATTAAAAAAATGGTAGAAATTACTTTTCTCAATAAAACATTACAACTAAAACCTAAATATATAAATATGATATAATAATATGATATTTTTGAAATATTGAATCTCAAAAATTAAAAAAAAACGTTCTCTAAGTGGTGTAGTCTCCTATAAGTTTTCTAAGATGATTAGGGCGCGAAATCTTTAATTTTGGAAATAATTTTAATTTAAAAATTGCAAAAGAAGACTCTACCCTAAAAACATTCTTTTCTGGTTTCCGTACTTCAGTTTTCCATGCTTTCCGTGCGTTATTTGGTTGGCCCAATGGCGCCGATCACGTGAAGTACACGAGGTCGCTTGGGCGCATGCGAAGCAAGTCTTCGGCGGCGAAATCATGAAATCCATCCAGACGAGAGAGTAAAGTTAAAGTTGTCCTCGAGTCCACGACACCGAGTCGATCAGACCGGGTCTTTTAGAAGTTGAAGAGGCTAATGCCTCATCACTTCAATTTCAATACATTTTATCTCAATTAACAATACTTCTTATTTAATTATTTAAAAAAAAACGCGTGCGCTGGTTCAGTTTCAGTTTCGCGAAACTATTCTGTACTGACCTTATGTGAACTTGCAGTTCTATTAATCAAGTTTCCCGAAGTTGCGGTGTGAATAACCGGTGCGGATTTTCAAGACATTTACACTAATTTTGCAAAAAGTAAAGCGACTTTCCGTACCAAATTGGACTAGAACACAAAAGAAGGACAATACTGGAGATTTATTTCAGAAACCAAAGACAAAAAATGTAAGTAACATGAATTATGGTGCAATTACATTCATAACCGGTTCAACTCTAAAAAATCGGAAGCTACCTGGAATTATAAATGATCTAGTTTTCGAAACTTTTTGCGAAGCATGGAGATGAAAATGATTTTTTCTTTAGAGTAACTTCTCTGGAGTATATAATTTTTATTCGAAAACAGGGAGTGGGACACTTTTTTAAAATAAAATATACGCGGCTTAAATTTGACTTGTCAAAATGAAATTTAAAGAAAAAAATGTTTGATAAAGCTTATCAAATTTCTATTGAATTATATATAGGTATCATTTATAATAATGCACTTATTCTATGGAGTATAAGCTTTCGAATTTGAAAGGTGACACTTCATATCTCGGTGAAAGTTAATCTTCCTTAAGATGTGATGTGACTGAAGATTTCAGGGTTTATCTGAGAGGTATAAGAAATTTTAATCAAATGATCGATTCTAAACGCACAATGTAGAAAAAATTAATATATTTTACTCACAATCAAATGAATTAATTAGTCTAACAATTCTAATATTTATAGAACACTTTTTTATAACTGTCGCTTAAATTAATTTGCAAAAATAGAGGTATATTGTTACGTTGTTTCTTTGTTTTCTCTATCTTGTGGTTTTATATTTATTTACATAGTTTCTGTGAAGTTTTAACTGGAAAAATTAATCGATTGCAATTCTAATTTTGAGATTCAGCGATTTTAAGCAATTGAAATCTTTACGTGACAAGTGATCATGACCTACCCTACCTCAATGCTAAAATCGTGAAAAACATGCACGTCGCACGAATACCACAATAGAGAGCAAGGAATGCCTCAACATAAATACTAATCGCAGACAATGAATAGACTACTATTAAGCAAGATATCAAATTTCAAGATTCTTTAAGTTACTTAAGACTATTTAGTATAAACATAATAGAATCTTTTAACACACAAATGTATGAATAGCTCCAGACTTGAATGGATAAACTTTATTGAATTAAGCAACATATTTATCTATTCCGAATTTTCTAGTGTGAAGGTTCAAGCGAAAAAAATTGATAAGAAAAATATGCAGCACTATCAAATTAGAGAATTCAATGAACTCTGAGCATATGCTGGTTTATTAAATTAGGCAATTAAAATTTTTAATTATACGTTAGAAAGAGAAAAAACCATTAGACTAATAATGAAGTAAATTAAAGAAATATTAATAGTGCATTATTAAATGGCCTTATAGAGAAAAAGTACAACTGAATTACAGTGCAAACTATTTATATACACGCCTGATAATTACGAAATAACAGAAATAAAAATTCCTGCACGTGACAGATATGATAAACTACCAATACATGCTATATCTCGTAATTATTTGTTTACAACGATTAACATACAAATGTCTTAAAGGAGTTTGTCTTTTCATTTTTTGGTTTTTAAAATTTGATATTTTGAGTATTCTCTTTTTAGTAAAATCACGACCGACTCGACTATTTTAAAGAAACGTTTGTATTCCCATATCATCCTTAAGTGTGTTTGTATCATATAAATATTGATTAGGGAAAGTAAGACAAATCGTCGTCTTTAGATAATTTCCTGTTGATCAAGTATAAAAACTGGATTTTCAGCTTTTTATCTCTTTTTCGAATGTAAAGGGGAGAAATGAACATTTTTAAAACTAGAGTTCAATGTTTCATTTTTAATTGTTACAGAAATATTTTGTTAAAAAATTTCGAAGAATTCTTTTGAACTTTTAAAATAGATGATGAAATGCACGTAATCCTGAAAAACGTCAGGAAAATTAAAAAGGAAATGCATTTTCATTATGCAAGGACGGTAGCTAGGGGCGAGAATGTTGAATGTCTAGCATTGATTAATCTTTGGATGTGGTCATATTGTGTTATAAGTATAAGATGCGGAATGTATAGATTGTCACATGCCTGTGAGAAAAAAAAAATATATATAAGACAAGTATTGGAATTCGGGACGTAGTCGCCACCGTGACGCCTTTTCCCTCTCGATTTAGTCCAAGAATTGAAGAAAGACGTTCAAAATACACGTGGGTAGATGCTCCCTCAGATTTATGTATGGGCGACATTGGTCATTCCATTCAACCTTTAGACGACGATCAGGAATACACAATTAATCTCTTGTTAAATTTAGATTTTAAATTCACAGGTTCTCTGCTACTAAAACAAACCTCAAAGAACTGTTCACCAATTCGTATTTGGAAACAGTGTGATCTTGCACTACTTTCATCTATTTCTAGTTTAAATTTAAGCTATAAATACGTACATGAATTTCATCAATTGGGCAATATAATTTACACTGTCACGTGCCAGTAAAATACACAAAACGGTCAGAATTATGAATCTCACAATGCAGGATAATAATTGCACAATTTTACCAATTAACATCAATAAGTTTTTCAGATTTTATTGAAACTTAACTTTAAACTGAGTTATTGATATGTTTATAAAACATTGAATGAAATCACTTCTGGCTGATTTTAAACAGAATTTTCATATTGATACAATTCAATTTAATTCTATAAACAAATGAACTCATAATTCTGACCGGTAGTGTAAAAGATCTTTTGCGAAATAATTAAACAATTAAAATACGCACACTAGTGCAGCGGAAGTGTGGAGTTTCTTAGCCTGATAACATGTTCACATTCACAACTAAATAAGTTTGAATGCATAAATATGTTGCATATCTATAGTTACGTTATAAAGGGAAGCATATAATTGATAGCTTTTGATTGCATTCTTTTTATCATAACAGTCGTAAAGCACTCCATTGTTTATTAATTCCCTTATATCATTTATACGATTGATGTAAATTACTATACCTAATCTACGCGCTTTTAATAAAATAAGTAGGCGTGAATATAAATTGCAAATATGTATGAAGCAAAAGAAGTACAATATTTTTTGAACCGTTAACGGTATATAATACTTGCTTTTCTCGCTCAAGTAATGAATATATGCGTCTTGAATAAAAATGAAATTTATGACTAGCTGTCTGACAACCACATCTACTTTTACTACCAACGCCATTGAATAGTGGTTTACCACATGTCTTCTTCTTGTTTGTAAATAAACGCACATGAGTGACAAGAAGTTGATTAGCACTGTAACGAGAAAGATTTTTATTTGCAACATTGAACTTCTGTAATTGTCCTCTCAGACCGTTATCCATTTTTTGCTATTTACTGTTACATGGATCCTTTTTATGAATCTTTATGAAGTATTTCAAGTATTAACGATATGTGCATAAATTTAATTGATTGCTATTAACACACATTAGAGAAGAAAAGGCAGAATATTGCAGTGAAATTGTAGTTATCGCGCTCCTTTTAACACGAACTCTTCGACCCTCTTCGATAAGAAAAAAAGTCTTCCAATTGCTGATCTGCGACTCGATCATGAGCCACTAATCGTCAACGTGATACGATAAAAATTTTTTTATCTTTAGTCTAATAATAATAAAGGAATAACAAAGGAAAATTTTGCTAGTTTCTAGTTTGCATGAATGAATAGAGAATGATGGCAATACTAAAAGCGATAAAAGGTGTTGCATATTATTTTATATTCACTCATCAATTTTAAAATTTCGCACATATCTCTATAATAGAAATAAACATACATAATTTGATTTTAAGTAGAAATATTTTTTGTTGAAGAGAAATATGAGTTCTAACAAAGTAAGCGTGAACCATAAATCGTATAGATATTATATTTTATACGAGGGGAGAAAACTATGGATAGTGACTCTTCAATTGGATTGACTCCAATCGTTCAGTAGTATCAGTCGTAATTGCCAAGACTTCTTAACCACTTAGACTCTAAATTTAGCATGAGGACATTGAAAATAATTTGTCGATGCGCAGTTTGCCGTGTGTTAAGAGTCAATGTTTCAATTTCCTTACAGATAACAATATACATGTGTTGTTACAATAATATATTCAAATTTGTATAGTAGCAATCGCAATAAAGTTTATGCTTGGATGTTTTCAGCAAAAAAAAGTATTGTCTGTTCTTTAATTTTTATTCCAATCAATTCCAATTGAATGGCCTTAATCAGTAATTATCTGTATCACGTATGATAATAATAATACCTGATAATACGTCCATTCAGTGTTTACAAGCACTTGTCAATAAGTTTTTTTTCTTTACGAAAAGGAAATATTTGTTATTCTCGTGAATGCATTTTGATAAATGTTATTTTCGTATTTTTCAGATCTAAATGTGTTCGATAGCAGCTATGCCAGCTGAGCTGATTTTGGGGCATAGTCCCCCAGTTTACAGTCCACTATTATATAGTTCCTTGATGGTTTCATCGCCGCCATTGACCAATAGATCTGTACCACCTCGAATACGACCTTGTCTTTCCTCAAGGTCACTGAGCTTAGACGGATGGAATAATAAAGATATTATAAATAAACGGAAAAAGCGAGTTGTATTTGCTGACGCTCGTGGTAGACCGCTCACTGAGGTAAGCGGCTTTTATTTTTAATGTTTCTTTCTGGTATCAGAGCTTGCTGGTGTATTGCACTTAGATTAAAAAATAATGCAGATATAATAAGAATTACGAAAGTTTAAATTTTTAAAGAATGTTTTTAATTATAAAAAACATCATTTATTGATCATTATTTATAAAAACGAATGAATTTTGACTCATGAAACAATGATTCAGACTGCAGATAATATATTGTAAGATATTTGAAGGGCCACAGATATAAATGACACAATTGATGGCAAGTACAGCTATATTTCACTTCCAGGATTCATTTTCGAAAATTTAGTAATTAGGGTCTATGAAGATAGATTATATTAGTCAAAATTTCTTTTCATTTCAAAAACCTATTTATGGTACAGATAAATATGGTAGTAGATAAACATTGTACAGACTTTACATTCGCAAAAGGAAAAGGTAAAAAGAAAGAATAAAATTAATAAAGGTTACATTTTGGCATGAGGCCGAGACCAGGGTCGTTGAACAGATAAATCTGGGAGTCTAAATTAGTATATGTGGATTGTAAAACTGAAAGGGACAGCTCAATAAACCAACATACTGAGAATGTAATATACCAAGCATATAGACATTCGTTTCATCATTGACGAGATTTATTCAAGGACATTTCTTAAATATACATATGTTTGAGTCCTCAAAAAGAAATTGCATACATATACACCCCTAAAATTTGCAAAAATCCAGTGAATACTTAAATTTTCAAAGCAGTACTTGCATTTCAAGAGTTAATGATTAGTAATTAATTTCTTAATCCAAAATAAATCGTTTATTTTCAAAGCAATGATTCTTCATAAGACGAATTTTGATTTTTACTTTAGGTCCGAGTTATGAAAGAACCCAGCAATGTACCGCCCCTCTGGACGAAAAGCTTTGTGGCAACAGTTTTAAAATGTACGGAAACAAATCCCAGCGAAAAAATATTGTTGAATAGTAATCAATATCCATGGGAAATATGTTTCGCGCAACCGGCGAGCGATTATCTCACCTACAGAAAGAAATTGGACCAAGAAGCGGTCAGTTTGGAAAATGTGATAATCCGTGAGGCTGATCAGTGTCTCACGGGTACAGTGAAGGTAAAAAATCTAGCATACGACAAGGAAATCATTGTCAGAGTCAGTTCAGATTCTTGGGTTACACACGAAGACGTCCACTGCAGTTTCGTTGAACAACGAGGTGTACATCAGACAACCTTGACCAATCTCTACGACACCTTTCGCTTTAATCTGACCCTGCCTGTCAAATCGAATGTCATTGAGTTTTGCGTGCGATATCGCACTGATGGTTCCGAATTTTGGGACAATAATGGCAAGAAAAACTACGTCGTCAAAAAAAAACAAGAGGTACGTGAAGAAATAATTTCAGGGAGTGAAGGGCCTCAAAAACAATGGGTGAATGCTATTAATCGCTATTATATTAATTTAAAATAAGTGATTAGAGATTTGTATATATTGTTGAACAGTATATCAATTACTGTAATAATTTTAGATAGGTAGGGAATATAATTGAATTTTAACAGGGTAGGTATGGAATCTACAAGAAATATGAGACTGAAAGTTTGACTTTGACGTTTGTATACAATATTTATACTATAATCTTTAGGAAAATTGTTATAATTTTCCAAATAGCAAATGACATACAGTGAGATTATATTTTTATGCTCATTTATATTTGGTAAATTTTAAAAAGAAAATTCACAGAAACTTTGATATATATATTTTACTTTTCTTGTGAATTTTTCTATTCAGCGCAACTTGTAATATTTTTTCGTATCAATATAGAGTTGATATAGTTTAATCATTTAGTTCGCTTTACAAAATTTTATACACTATTTTGATTAAATGTATCGTTAATATTGTATGTCGTGTGTTAAGAAGTCAAAAATGTTTTATTGTAGTTTTTTTTAGTATTTTTACAAATAAATTTTCTATGTTTTTCAACAATTTGTCCGTGTTTTTCTTTTATGTACATCTATTTCATGTATTTTCCTTATCGAGAATCAGTGCATTTAAAAGAAATCAAATATAGAAATTTTAAGGTCAAAGAACTAATATTTCTTGCAAAATAGAACATTATGTAAATTAAAGATTACAAATCGCCACAAAAAAAAAACACTGCTAAATTTGTGAAATCGTTTACAATAATAATCTCAAATAGATATATAAAAATGGTCGCATAATTAGAAAAAGTTTCAATTACTCAAACATCATCATTGCATATGTTGATAAGGATAGAACGGCGCCAGAAATGATTAAACGTTTTATTACTTCTGTAGATAATTATTGAATTTGCATCTTGAAGACGAGATAGCAAAGTACTTGATGTTTAATATTCTTTCACACCAACTTCATTTTATTTATAGCCAGAGGGGAGCGAGGCAGAAAAAATTATTTCAGCTTTTTCTATATATGCATTAAAGAAACATTTATAATAATCGCTTATGCAATAGTTTAAGAGCATAAATTATTGCAATGCCTAACCCAGAGCTTTTCTTGATAATTCGCAAGCTTGATATTGTAATTGAAGTTAAATTTACAATGATATTTTGATTCTTAGGTCGTGCTAGTGAATCATGCAGATTTGAATAATAGCAGTGCAGCGTTAATGAAGGCGATGCAGAACCATTCAAACTTCGATGATGCAATGAAGGTGAATATCCCAACATGGAGTGAATTTGCATCGTGGCAGCATCTTTCCAATGATTCTCCTTACTGGTGAATCCTCAAATATACCTACTATGATCTACATCTTCATGTTTATACACCACGCATCAAAATCTGTTGATTAAATATTGACTTCAAACAACCGGTAAATGTAATCACTGGACGCATGAATGATTAGACAAGAAATATGTATATTAAAAAATACAGACGAGAATCAGGTCAGGAGAGAAGATTCACAAGAAGAAGAGATGAAAAAGAGGGAAAGTTGTAAATATGTATAAAGAAATACGAGGACTAGCACGAATTTCTAAAAAAACTAGGAATTCCACTGGTTCAAAATTCAAGCAAGGCACCTGTTGATAAATATGGTGAGTTTTACACACAAAAAGTCTTTTCTGTTGGCATAATATACATTTTAAAAAGGAAAGGTATTTTTCACTTTCAGATCTTTATTCTGGTGGAAGCAGAAGGGATCGATCGCTATTTGATGCGTTTTCCTTAAGACATCGTCGATATTCTCCAGATTATATATCTTCTTGACTGATAAAACTTCTCGTTTTCATTTGAATTGTATTCTTTGAAAAATAGAGCTAGTAGCCCATCCGGCGCATTTTTTAATTTTTCAAATTGCAAGCTCTCGACTGATATCTAAATATTTGAATAAATGAATGTATAGGTATATATGTCAATATTATGAGTATGAAATGCGATGCAATATTCTACTGAGGTAGGATGAAAGATGGAGTTGAAGCGCGGACTCTTTGTAAAGAGCTCTATCTCTATAAGACTGATTATTTAATATTCTCCTATCTTTTCCTAAAATATAGCCTTGCCATAAAGATGATGCTCGACAACTAATCTCATATTTTTTATTTATTACCTTTTAATAGAAAAGTTTTCTTTTTTACTTTTCATTATTCAAGTTTTTCCTTCTTTCTTCCTGCCTCAGTTCTTTTCGTTGAATTATTATTTATCATATTATCAATTTCGAATTATGTATCTCGATTATTTTATTGTAAATAAGTCTGTATCTATAGATAGAATATATACATATATTTTACCTTATAGAGAACCAATGAAATTCGTATTCTCGGATATGAGCATTCGCAATCATGTATGTATTTTAAATTTTGCTTGTTGTGTACACGATCCATATAAATATAAGTTATATTATATAGAAATGATATGTACAAATTTGTAAATGTGCTTGCTAGGCGTTATGTATATAATATTGTGTAATACATGCAATAAAAGGGAGAACGAGGCAGATTTTGAAAATCTGCCTCGCAAGTTTTTTTGTTAAATTAATGTCTGCTTTATTTTACTTTGCATTTTATAATTAAAGTTTAATATATTCTTCAAGGCCAAACAATTCCTTCAATCCAGTCGAGGTATGAACTAACTCTTGAGTACACAGCTGGGGAATTCTTGAAGGCGCAAAATTTTCCAAAACTTGTGATGCCTACGATGCTGTACATGCAATAAGGCTCTGTTAAAACTCTTTGCAAAGGGCCGCCGCTGTCGCCCTTCAAAATATTTAATTATTTATTTGATATCGTTTAAAATAATTAATATTTATTTTTGTAAATATGTAATTACCTGACATGTGTCTTTTCCTCCTTCCATGATTCCGGCACAGAGCATGCTTGATATTATACCATCTTGCATTTGCTTAGTACCGATGTCAGACTTGAAGCTGTTCGAGCAATTTTCTTGAGACACATAGTCTAGCTGTACTTTCATTAAATCATCGCTACCCTCGAAATTTTCTGCAATATATTCAATATCCACTTTATAAATGCGTAAATACTACATGTAAATATTTATATATATACAGGAACAATTATGCAAACAAGAGATCAAGATTTTTATATTTTTTAACGTACACTCAGAAAAAAATACTCGGAAATCAATAAATATACTATTGAATCAATAAATCTCTTCCAAAAGCAGATATTTTATTGATTCAAAAGTATATTTATTGATTTCTGAATATTTTTTTCTCAGTGTACCGTATGAAGTTTTTCCAAAACCAGTAGCTATTGCAGATTTTCCAGGTGGTTTTGCTTCAATCTCTAAACAAGCAGGTCGAACGTCTGCATTTAGTTCCAAAGGCTTATCAAGTTTGAGCAAAGCGATGTCGTTATATCTTGATGGCAATTTATAATCAGGATGTTTTATTCTTGTGATTACATCTCTTTCTTGCATGCCACTTTCGGGAGTTTTTATATTAATCATGCCTGTTCGAACTCTCGAAGCTGGGCCACTGTATATTTTTAAGAAAATCATATTATATACGAAAATTAAAGTAATAAGATAATAATTTAATTAATAATTAGTTAATTTAAGAAATATTATTATAGATACCTGTCCGGAGATTCTAAACAGTGAGCGGCTGTTAGAATGAAATTTTCGGATATAACGGTTCCTCCACATTGCCAGGATATATTACTTCCGTTACCAAAACCAATAGCTGCCTGAAAAGACATTTTTTCTATTTAAGAAATTCAATTTCTTTATAAAATATAAAATTATAAAATATTGCTTACCATATGTGGAAATTCTTGAGGCTTTGTCTTAACGCCACCGACAATTAAAGGTGTTTCAATAATAGCGCACTTTGACACAGGTTTATATTCTACTCCTATTCGAAGAACGGGAGCGGCTTCGATAGAATAAACCAATTTCGAATAATCTTTGCATTCTGTGGATTAAAGAATGTCTTTAAATATGTAAATATTCTTATTTAGATTTTATACATAAATTAATTAAATAAAAATATAGTAAATATATAGAAGCCTATGTTTTTTTAAAATAATGACTTACTTTCCTGGCTTTTTCGAAAAGCGGCGTTTAAACTCAAGAATTGGAAAATAAAAACAGTGAGAATGAATAGATTCACCACGTAAGGTCTCTGCATCTTTGAAGTCAATTCTAAGAACTTATCTTCTTAAATATCGCAAAGCATTATTCTGTGGATAATTGTCAATGGTAAGAGAGCTATTAAAAACTCGTTGATTTGGTCAATTTTGCCCGGCAATTCTTAGTGATAAGAAGTAACGCGCAAAAAAATTTAAATTTCGATAATTAAGTAGCTTCTATATTCAACAGGAAAATAGGAGATAAAACTGTATCGCTTGATTATTAATTTATGTTATCTGCGATTTATAAAATGTGAAAGAAAGAATTTGAATTTGAAATAAAAAAGAAAGAATTTGAATTTGAAAATTTCCCGCCCTATAGTGCTGCCTCTGGAGAAGTACATTGAACTACGTAGTCGGTTACAGATTACATTTTTTCTATGCTGTTTCCCCTCACTGTCTCCAGATCGTGGGATTTTTCGGCCCCCACTTTACGACCCACGAGCTCATGTTATCTTTCTCTATCAATAGGTTCGTGACTGTTGCTAGAAAGAGAAAGCATGAGCTCGAGGGTCGTAGAGTGGGGGTCAAAAAATCGCACGATCTGGAGACACTGTTTCCCCTCATCAAATGAAGAAGTTTATGGTTAATTTGCACGTGGAATCGTGGAATTGCATCCCACTGAATTACAGGATTAATTACTTTATTCACCTAAAATTTCGTTGATTTACGATTTATAGACTAAATCAGTAAAAGCCGCATACCGAAATGGCACTAAATCCTACATATGAAACCCTTGGGAAAAACTTTGTACAGCATTATTATGCTCAATTTGATGATCCGTTACAAAGGCCGAGTTTAATCAGCATGTACGATGTAAGTTCACTTTTATTTAATTGTTAAATCAGTAAAAATAATCCCACGCATCATACATGTACAGATGTTAATTGTTATTTTTAGAACGAGTTGTCCTTTATGACGTTTGAAGGTCTTCAAATCCAAGGAGCTATCAAAATCATGGAAAAGTTGACAGTAAGTTATACAGTTAATTTTAAACTGCCTGTTCGGCTAAATTTGACACCGGCAATGGCAATCATGTTAAAATGAATCATGTCACGAATTACTGCCAGATCGAAGTGGTCATCAATTCGAAATAAATTTATGTTGTCTCAGCTTTAAGATAAAACATTTTTGACAATTTTTACCAGTTGATTCAATTTTATTAATACTTGAGCTAAAAAGACACCTTTAACACCGTTAGAAAGTAATATAACCACTTTTATCGGTACCTGTCGGTACTTTACATTTTCTTATTATATTTGTTCGCCAATATTTTGAATAATTCAGAAATTAAATTTATAAGTAAAGAAACTATTTAACTATAAAACTGGGCTCAGAAAGTTTTTAAAAAACTGTTGACACAAATAAACGCAACGACATGCTTAAGTTAATTCACTTATTCGCCATTAAATTCACAATTTTTTAAAAATGTTTGTGGTCAATTTGTGAAGATTATCCCTGTTACATTATATTAATTATTAATAAGAAAAATATTGCTTTTTTCAGAGCTTAAGTTTCCAAAAAATCAATCGGATTATAACGGCTATTGATGCGCAACCTATGTTTGATGGAGGTGTTTTGATTAATGTCTTAGGAAGGCTGCAGGTCAGTTTCAATTTTCAATTTCATACAAAGAAATATTTTCCTATTTTCGCGAATTTAAGTAAAAATGTGTTTTAAAGGGTTTTCTAATTTTTTGTATGTACAAAAATTTACTTTTGTAGCTTAATCAATCATCATTTTTCTGAAGGTCTCAATTATAGTGTTAGAAAACTTGAGTCATAATATTGGAGTTATTGTTCTAATTTTGAACGTGTATGGTTACAGGCTGATGAAGACCCACCACATTCTTTCTCACAAGTTTTTGTGCTGAAGCCACTGGGTACTTCATTCTTCTGTCAACATGACATCTTTCGCCTTGGCATTCACGATACTGCGTGAAAGAGTTGATCTCGTGGTTCTCCGTATGCCCAAAGCCATAATCTTTAAAAAAATTCACTTTTTATGAATTAAGGGAACTAGTTCTCGGGTTAAACTTGTTATCACATTTGCAATACCTTCGAATAATTAAGAAATCACCATTTTTATGCAAAGAAATATTTGCTTAATCTTATTTGTAATCTAATGCCTAAATAATAACTTCCTGCTATGTACTTCGCTAATTTCATACGGAAAAATTTTTCTTTTTTAAAAATCCCATAATTTGTTTGTAAGAACACATTTGTAAGATGCCCAAAACTTCCTGTCCTTTGTAATAAAAGTTTCTAGACTTGTATTTTAATTTTACGTTTTCTGTGTAGCTACGTTTCCTACAATTCTAGTAAACTTGACAAATCTTCAATTAGAAAGTTTTAAATGGGCGCTTGCTTTAATACTCATTTTAAAATAAATTGCCTCTTGCAGATATTTTTTGTTTGTTTATTTTATTTAAAATTATATTTAAAATTAAGGAATATTTATTAATATTTATTTATTTAACAATATCAACAGTAAAAATTGTAAAATGAATTTTAAACAACTCCAAATCGAGTTAATTTCAAACATTTTAAAATTAAATAACTTTGCGCGCTTAAACGCTGTTTTTTCTATACCTCGTAATGAAATATACATTATGAATATATTTTTATACAGATCAAGTTCAAAATGTTTTTTCATGATGGTGAACTTGTTTGACTTCATTTAGCATCAAAAGAAAAAAAAAGTGATAAGGACATAAGGAAAATGTAGCCGGCAACATGCAATCTGGAATGATAGGAGTGGGAGGAATATCATTAACTTAGATTTGTGAAGATGAGATGAAAGTTAGCTTTATCATAGATGTAGTTTCAGTTTGCAAGCCATGCTTATAAGTGAGAAACTGTGCAGTATTCCAGTATTAAAAAAAGTGATCGCAAAAAATTAAAAAATGCATTTATTACTAATTTTCTTAATAATTTGTTCTCCGTCGATGAATTATGCTGATTTTGACTTATTCGAAGGTCAGTATTTGATCTTAAATATTGCCAGAACAAAAATGTAAATATAAAAAATAAATTCATGTCAATAAAAAATGATAAAAATCCTAGAAAAGTAATACTAAAGTATAAAAATATTAGGAATATTAAATGCAAAATTTTCATTGCATTAATTCAACAGAAATAGATAGTTTCTAAAGTTATAAAATAAAACAAAAGCAATTTATGATTCATAAATCGTATAATACCAGTTTAAATGAGTCACGGAATTCATTAATTAACGCACGTAGATAGATTTCCTAGAAAAAAATATTGTTTTCCTTTTTTGGTATTTTAATTAAATAATCTTAAAAACTGGGAAACATTGTACCTGTATAAGTTTATTGTAATCTTTTAGGCGATCCTTGTGTTGCCAACACTTTTACTGGTACATGTAAATTAGCACAAGACTGTCCATCAGCTGTTAAGGATTTTTTATTGAACAAATTGCCTGAGAAAATATGTAGCTTTCCTAGTAGTGATGATATAATTATCTGTTGTCCTGATGGTGTTACAAGTACATCAGTTGCTTCTACTTCCACTACACAAAGGATAAATACCAAGCCAACAAGAAGAGTAAATTCTGGACCGATACCTTTAAACACTAATTCTAGAAAACGACTAGCTGAACAAAGTGAGTTTTCACTTTTAATTATTTCTCTTTAATTAATTTAATTATATACATAATGATTTATTGGTAATTTATAGAGTGTGAAAATCTGTGAATTTTTACCAATAATTAATAATTTCTTTCTTGAAAATAAATCAAAGGGGAACGATTTTTAAAATCAGTTTTGAATGGTTCAAATTGAAACAATTTAAACCGACATCGAAGTTCAATCCTAAAATACAGTACTTTCGTAATGAAAAAATATTCTAAGTATAAATCAAGAGACTTAAGTAATTTTTTTATGTATCCTGATTGAAGAATGTGAAGAGTACTCAAGATATGTCTACAAACTGGAACAACCACCGACTTTATTACTTGACCGTCAGCCTGTTAATACATCGCTCTGTGCTATCACAACTAAAAAATTGATAGTAGGTGGTACCCTTGCTGAACCGAAAGAATTTCCACATATGGCAGCTGTTGGATTTAGCGATGGACAGGAAGAAATAAAATGGCAATGTGGTGGCAGTTTAGTGTCTGAAAAATTTGTCTTAAGCGCAGCCCACTGCATGTATAGTGCCAACTGGTAGGTGCTAGGAAATCCGTTTGTTATTTGAAAATTAATTTCCTTTGCAATATTATTGTTATGAATGTTACTTTTAAATCTCTAATAATTCTGTTTTTATCTAGGGGTGAACCGAAATGGGTCAGAGTTGGAGATTTAAACCTAGTGAGAACAAACGACGATGCTCTGGTGCAGGATAGAATTATTGCCGAGATTATTTTACATCCTGAGTATCGAAAACCTTCAGAATATCATGATATTGCTCTTCTGAGAATGGATAGAAAAGTAACATTTAATGCTTACGTCAGACCTGCCTGTTTACCAATTATTCCTGACATTCCTTTTGGAAAAGTTCTTGCCACTGGGTGGGGTCTTACCGATTCAGGTAATAGCTTTTTTGTTTAGAATATGTCTTTTAAATAAAAATATATCACTATTTACAATTTTTTTAATTTATCTCAGCAATCAAGCTATATTTATCAATTGTATCGTTTTCTATTATATTTTTCATTCTTGTATTCCGGAATATTCAACTAGTCTAGACAAATTCTACTAGTATCTACTAAAATATTTTTCCAAGATTGTTCTTAAAATGATTCTGACTTTTTACTTTATACAGACGAAGAGAAAGGCTCAGACGATTTGTTAAAAGTGACACTTGCTGTAGTCTCGCCTGAAATTTGCAATCGAAGTTATCGGAATGATCCAGCAAAATTGAACCGTGGCATTGTTTCAAAGTGGCAGATTTGTGCCGGAGAACTGAACAAAGATACGTGCCAGGTAACGAACTTTTACTACATATTACATACATATATGTATATATTATTTAATTACCCTAGAGTTTTATTTTTTTGCGAATTCGATTATGATAAAGTTGCAAATGCATTTGCTTTTTCATAGAGGAACCATTAACGATTTTTTTTAAATATCAAAAAATATATTTAATTAGAATGTCGTACATATTAGAAATTTATCAACTATGCAATTTGGTTTTTTTTCAAGAACTCAAATTATGTGGTATTATTTTTAGGGAGATAGCGGTGGACCTCTTTCAATTTACAATACTGAATATTATTGTATGTACAACGTCGTTGGAATTACAAGTCTTGGGAAATTATGTGCAAGTATTATACCTGGCGTGTACACAAAAGTTTACAATTATCTTCCTTGGCTGGAAAGTGCTATTTGGCGATAAAATGATTAATCAAATTTGTATGTAAATGAAATTATTTTAAGTGAATTCAAATAATCAATAAATTTTCGTATATTTCAGAAGTAGATGTTAATCACTCGGAAAAATTTAGTTTATACATTCTACTTTCAATATTGTATATTTACAAGAATTGCGTAAATTAATACATTCCTCACAAAGACAAACATACGTATTATCAAAATCAAATTTACACAATTGCAGAATAATTTGTTACCAATTTCTTATTCCACGTGTTCGGTATTTAGCTGTTATCACACAAATATTATTACTGAAGTTGGGAAGCCCGTTATCCAATTAAACAAAAATATGATAAGATCGAATAGAAATTATAAAAAATTTTTTATTAAATAAACATGTCACTCATGACAAGAAAGGTAGGAGGAATAATATTAATATTACCAATTCGTGATTAAGTAATAAAAGCGGCTGTATCAGAGTAGTACATGTATAGTATTATTTTTGAAAGAAGTGTTCTGTGAGTTAGAAAATTGCTCAGTATCTTTTTATATTAGCAAAATGGTGTTTAAATCGAGAAATAAAATAGATCCACTTATATTATGTATTTTCATTATTTCATTCATTGGGGTTTCTAAGTCCCAAATGTATGTTGGTAAGTTTTTTTATGTTTAAAAAAATCTCTGATATTTACTTAAAAATAAACATTTTTCCATCACAAAGACTTGCGGGACTCCTAAATAATTTATTCAATTCGGGCACTCTAATAATTATATTTCAGGTGAGAGATGCACAGCAAATACTTTTTCGGGTGTTTGTTTAAAGTTGAAAGATTGTCCTGTAGTAGAACAAGAGCTTTTGTCAGGAAAACCTCCTCAAAAAACATGCGGCTTCGCATCAGCTGATGAGCCAATCATTTGCTGTCCTCCGGGTGGAACTATTAGGCCAGCTAGACAAAATAGCACAACGACTATGCCGATAATTGATTCACGCCCTATAAGTAATCGATTAGCGGAAAGAAGTCAGTTTTAAAAATATTTTGCTTTAATTAATTCCAATAAAATTCCTTCATTTTAATTCAAATAATTTTTTTTTCTGGGAAAAGTGTGCACTGAATATTCAAAAGCAGTCTATCAGAATGGTCAATCTGTTTGTGCACTTGATACTGAAAAACTAATAGTCGGTGGAATCACAGCCGACCCGCAGGAATTTCCACACATGGCTGTCCTTGGATTTGATGGAGGGTCTGCAGGAATAAAATGGCTATGTGGTGCTACTTTAGTTTCTGAAATATTTGTTTTGACCGCAGCCCACTGCACGTGGAACATAAATTGGTAGCTATCTCTTCTTTTGGAAATAATAATTCATATTACAATTAAGTAGAAGAAAATATTAATTGTAATTGCTTTCTTTCATTTGTAGGGGTGACCCTAAAAAAGTGAGAGTTGGAGATCTAAATCTAAAAAGCACAAATGAATTCGCTAGACCTCAAGAAAGATATATTGCCCAAACCATTGTACATCCATATTATCGACAGCCTTCTGATTATCATGATCTTGCTCTTCTCAAAATGGATTCACCAGTCACATTTGATGGATTTGTTAGACCAGCTTGTTTGTCAACTACTCCGGTTGTGCCTGCAACAGTTACTGCTACGGGTTGGGGTCTTACAGATTGGTGTAAGTATTTTTGATAAACACATTAAATTCAGAAAATTAAATCCGAATAAATCTGTCAGTAAAAAGTTTTGTCATTTTTTCAGCTGACGATGAAGGTTCAGAAACTTTGCTTAAAGTTGTACTTTCTGTGATAACGCCTGATACTTGTAATCAGTACTACAGAAATGATAAAACCAGCTTGAGCAACGGTGTCCAGCCAAATATTCAAATATGTGCCGGAAATATCGGCAAAGACACTTGTCAGGTATATAATAGATAGTTAAATTTTCTCCTCAATAAATTTAAAATGGATAATCAAATTCATATTTTCTACTATTTTAGGGAGATAGTGGTGGACCACTCTCAATCTACAATTCGAATCATTATTGCATGTATACCGTTGTCGGAGTTACGAGCGTTGGCAGACTTTGTGGCAACAATATTCCAGGGCTTTACACACGAGTTTATCCTTATCTAGATTGGCTCGAAAGGATAATTTGGAGCTAACTCTGAGACGTTTTTTTAATTTAGTGAAAAGATAATCCGTTAGTGTATCATAATCTGTTTTGTATTTGCAAATGGAAACAAGCTCAGATTTCGGACCTGTTATTCTGTTCAATAAACGTTATGTAACACAAAATCAGGAACTCTGTGAGAAAATTGTACTACTTAATTATACATCTAGCCAATATGAATATTCATTATTTTTATGAAAACTAGCCGACCCGACTAGCACATTAGAAAACGTTTAAGATCACATGTATCATCATACGATAAAATATTAAAGCGTTGCTTTAGTTAATTTTGAATGATTTCCTTGTAAAAATTAAAATATGTAGTATAATTCCTTAAAATTGATTGGCTTTCTTTATGTCTTCAAATATTTGACGGCTGCAATGTTTAGAAATTTTGAACTTTATTGGTAAGTTTACAATTTTGTACTTTTAAAACAAAAAATATATTTATATATAAAAAAATGCACCATCAACATCAAATGCCTGATTTGCAAAAATGAGGTTAAACAAAATTTAAGAGAATTGTAAATTTCTGTATGCTTAGTCGACGCGGACATAGAAAGAAAACTTGAATTTGTTTAATTTTCTTTTTAATGTATAAGAAGATAATATTGACATAAAAAAGTTAAAAATTAGGGGATGTTGGCTAAGTAATCCTTGACATTAGATGGGTCTAATCTTCGAAAACCATTAGCATCACAGATACCAACTTCAATATTATCAGCAGTCATTTGACCTTCGAAACCTTCTTTTAAAGTCAAAATGGCAGTGTGAACAGCGTCGTCCAGCTCCAGATCTTCGCTGTATCGCTTCTCAAGGAAAGTCTTACCATTGATGAAATTCTTTCCCATGGCTGTTGCCTTCCAAGCAAAATATGCGCCTGATGGATCACACTGGAAAAGATAAGGTCTTCCGTTGTCCCATCCACAGATCAGCAGAGAAACGCCGAAGGGTCTTACACCTCTGTAATCAAAAATATATTTTTAATCGGAATAATAATGAAATAAAGTAATTCAAGACACTTTCTCTTATTCTTGAATTATTAATAAAAAAAATTAATTACCCTGATTGCGTATATTCTTGCATCAACATAGCAACTCGCTGAACAAGTTGAGCAGTTGGTATCGGTTCACGGTACACCAAAAAATACTGCTGAGCCATTTTTCGGGCTTGCTTTACAAGCAAACGATAATCAGGCCCCATTCCACTGTAGACCATACCAATGTGCTTAGTAATCATCTCAACTTTGTTCACGCTATGTTCATCGTAAAGTATAGATTTATGTTTGTTTTCGGTTGCGAGAACGATTCCATTCGAGGCCTTGATACCAACACTAGGGGCCCCAGCGGCCACTGCTGCGAGAGCATATTCGATCTGTACTAGTTTCCCCGAAGGACTGAAAAAGAAATTTTTTAATTAGAATTCATTCGTTACAATTAAATTAAAATTTAAAATTTACAATGAATAATTAAAAGAAAATATTAAAAATTTAACATTTTCGTTGAAAAGTTTGTTTAACTTCAACTTTAAAATCATAGTAATTTAAATATTTTAAGTTTTTAAAATAAGAGCTCGTAAAGTGAAGAACTTTCGAATACGGGCATTCGAAATTGAAAAATAAAATTTGGAAATGACAAGTCACTGTCTGTACGTCAAAAAAGTCACAAAAGAAATATATATTGTATTTAAGAAAGACCATATATTTATAGAAGACAATATTTTCTACAAGTTATATATCAAAGCGTAATAAATATAAGAAAATTCTAAGTAGAAAATAATTTTCCGCACAATACTAAATTAAATTGTTGTCTTTTATCAAAAAATGTATAATGAACTTTTAGGTTAGCATTCGTAAACCGCTCATTTTGGAGTAAAATTCAAAAATTATACTTTTTCATTAAACAGATAAATTAATTTACGATAAAATCGTAAATATTATGTTAACAAATAAATGTTGAATTACCTAAATGTTGTTAAAGAGAAACTATAACGTTCAGAAGCCATGACAATTACTTTTTCAACTGCAAACCACGAAAATCGCGATACAGCGAGAGAAACACCGCTGACTGATTACATAAAGGTTGTTTCATTGCGCTACATTAGTCGCAGAAGAAGAAATTCTTGATTGGCTTACGTGGAATAAGTCAAAGAATTTGTCCAAGATTAGCCAATAGTGATTTTGCCATTCCGTTCATAACTCAATGTGATTGGTCAGAATGTCGGCCTGTATTCTGTATATGTATGTACACTTCACATACACATACAGCTGATGACTTTTCAGCGTGCACGTGGAATTTAGGTTTGGTTTGACTTTTGTGATTTTTTTGTTTTTAAATAATTTATGTAATTAGTAAAGTATAGTGACAAAATTTAACCTTTTTAGAATTGTATAAATGCTTCGCACACTTAAATTTAGAGGAATTTTTCGTGACTATTGCAATTTATGTGAGTAAAAGTATAAAATGAATTTTACTGTATACATACTGGCGAGGTTATATATACAAAATGTATAATGAATCGAATTAATAACAAATAATAGTAAATAATATACTCCGATTTCTTATAATGATTATAAATTAATCAATTTATCATTGATTTTCATTAGCAATGATTCAAAATTGCTATGACTTCAAAGTCACTAATTTTGGTTTTAAATTGTTTACTCAAGTCGAAGTCTATAAAATTTCAATAACTTTCTCCTTTATCTTTTTTTTATTTATTAAAAATGGATATGCATTTTTAAAAAAATTATTTTAAATTCATATTATTTTTTAGGCTGCATTTCTTCTCAAAAAATGTCCACCCAAATTGAAGCTACTGTTGATCAGAGTCAAGAGATTATCGCTGATAGTAAAAAGCGAGTTCAGGTGGATGATAATGAAGAAAATTCGGTAAAAAAACAAAAGGTAGAAGGAGAAGTGAGAATCAAAAAACGAAATTTCGCAATGATGTTGGGATATCTTGGAAAAAATTACTATGGAATGCAAAGAAATCCTGGTATGGACACCGTAGAAGAAAGTTTGATCAATGCTTTATTAAAAGCAAATTTTATAAACTCAGAAGCTTTTGATGTTATTCAGACAATACAGTTTCAAAGAGCAGCACGAACAGATAAAGGAGTATCGGCAGCTAGACAAGTGGTCTCTCTCAAATTGCGTAAGTAATAAGTTAGATTACAATTTTCACTCAATATTTTCAATTTTTAGCCTTAAACATTGGTGAAATTTTAGAGGTTTTCATTATTTATACGTAATTTCGCAAATATTTGTTTAACAGCCGAACATGCAAATAAGGAAGATATCAATAAGTTCTTGCCAGAAGACATTAGAGTATTTGGACTTAGAAGAGTAACAAAAGGCTTCAACAGCAAACAGCAATGTGATGCACGAACATACGCCTACACTCTTCCAACATATGCATTTGTTCAAGAAAGCCCTGAAATTTTATCTCAAGAATTTACTGAAGAAGAAATACAAGCAAGAATAGAAAAATTATCGACAATAGATGGTAAACCATTCAATGAATTTCGGATACCAGCAGAATCGATCGAGCGAGTGAAGACGATACTCAAGCTATTTGAAGGAACTCATAATTTTTACAATTTTACCTCAAAAGTGTAAGTTCCGCCGAATTAAATACTCTTTAAGAACTAATTATAAAACTACAAATTTCATTGTATACTTTTACAAAATTAGTTGACAATATTTATTCTTATTTAGGAAACCACTAGACCCACGTGCAAAAAGGTACATTATGAAGTTTGAATGCTCTGAACCCTTCATAAATGAAGGTATGGAATTTATCACCTTGCAAGTGAAAGGGCAGAGTTTTATGCTACATCAGATTCGAAAAATGGTCGGCTTAGTTGTCGGAATTGCGAGGAATCTCGCCTCGGAGGAGATTGTTGATGTTGCATTTAAAGGAGACAAAGTCGATATTCCCATCGCACCTGGCTTGGGACTCGTTTTAAATATAGTAATCTATTTATTTTTGCTACAAATAAAAACAATATCAAGTTTCACTATTTAATTAAATTTTTATAAATCTGATCTTAGTACTTTGAATGTTTTTGGAAATTGAATAATTTCAGATAATAAGTAAAATTTGTGATTTTAGGTTCATTATGACTATTACAACAACAAATTCGGAAAGGACGGAATTCATGAGAAACTAGATTGGGTCGAATGTGAAGAAGAAGTTCAAGAGTTTCTTCAAGGATATATTCTGAAGTATATTACGCAAACAGAGATTAATGAAAAATCGTATCCTTTTATATTTTCAAATGAAAATAAGAAAATTGATTTTTATGCAACTCTTAAAATTTAAAACAAATTAGAAACAATTTTTTGCAGCATCTTAAAACTCCTTATCTTCAATAATTTCAAGATAAGGAGTTTTTTTTTCAAATAAAAATAATGTTTATTTTTTCCTTAACAGATATTTTCAGGTTTTTAAATTGGCTGGGCAGTTTACCTTTCCACACGTTTTCACTGAGTGAAAACCGTAAGAATAGAACAAATAATGACAATAGTGAATCTGTTGTAGAATAAACAATTGACTGTATGATGTAATGCAAATATATTATTTGCAGTATATTTAAGCTTTTTAAAGAAGTGTTTTGTTCTCATTTTCAAAATTAATCCCGATAAGATAAGTATCACAAATGAATGAGTCTTTTCATAAAAAGATTCACTTCATACATTTTGATAAACACTATTGTAAATTTTCTTTTCTTTTATCATAATTCTAATTTTAATCGAATTTTTCACGTTGAATATCACTTTCCTTGTTAATATGGTAGATCTTAATCAAAGCTTTTAGTTTTTGTTGAGAAATATCCTATTTCTTAAGAATAAATGATTAATCAAAGTTAGCGTACAAATTTTTTGGAAGAACCACGCGTGACGGAAGAATAATTCTTAGTAGCCACTTGAATCAACAGCTCTTGCATGTATAAGTCGTTTGCGTGATACGAGAATCTCCATTGATTCAGAACCAGTACGAGTTTAAGTAGCAAACAAGGAGCAATCAATGTCAGTTACATGAGCTATCTATTAATTTTTAGCGATGGATAATATACCAAGGATAGTTTTTTGTGGTGAGTGATAAAAATCTTTGCACTTAATTATCTCAAAGCGTTGAATCCCGATGGAAAGTACCTCAAGAAAATTTGAAACTCTTGCTCAAGATAAGTCACGTATAATTTATGGTATATGAGTTTTAATAAATTCATAAAATTAATTATGCTTTTAACAAAATAGGCAAAATCACAATATCCTTTATTAAAACTTGTTCTCTAATGGAATGCATTTTCAAGAATACAGTTATTTACCCGTTTAACGCACTAGCTGGTGGGGAATTCCGGAATGACAAGAAAGAAGTGGAAAAATCAGTGCGAAGAAAAAGCTTAATATTATGAAAACTAGGAGTGAAGATCTAAATAAGTACCTATCGCGGGTCACAGGTCACAGTTCAGTGAGATAAAAAGAAAATTCACAGAGTTTTAGAAATTATGCAATATCTTGTTAATTAAAGTGCATCTTTAAGTCAAAGAGTAAATTATTAATATTATAAGTTACTAAACTGCACTGGAAAATCTGCAAAAAAAAACTTTCTTTTCGAGTGAAGACAATAATTGAAAATGAAACGATTTCTTCTATGTGTTTAATAGAAAAGCAAGAAAGAGACTAAATAATCACAATCTGGTAAAACCGGTTACACTCACAAGTTCATGGAATACGTATGTGAGTGTGACCTTGAACCCTCCTATATGTTGAAATTAAATATTAAATTTTAGTTTTCATTAGATAGGATAAAGAAGTAATGATCTAATTGATTCTGATGCTATATTTCAAAGTCGTAAATCTGATTGTTTGGAAGAGAATTGAATTTTTAAGCTTGTTGACGCTTTTTTGAAAGTGACATAAAGTAGGTATAGTGTAAATATTCGATGAGAATTATTAATTCATAGTAATTATATAAAACTGCAAAATCAGGAAAAATAATGTCATTACTTGCGATAACTTGAGAACAAGTTGTTAAATTAGCCAATTATATAAAGCAATGTTTATTTTTTACTCAAGAAGTGATGAAGGAATGTTGAAGAGATCCTAATTTCTTTTGAACCCTTCAAAAAAACATGGGAATAAAAAATATTAATATTCTCCAGTGTTTTAAAAAAAAGTTTAAAATTCCAAGGATAATTTTGTTAAATTTAGTATTGCTCCTGGCCAGCTATGGTAAAAGTACTCCAGCCGACTTCTCCCGTTTCGGTGAAAATACTGAATCCTGTAGGTAAGTTGAGTAAACTCAGTCTATTTTATCCAAGTCATCAGCTAATTTGTTTATCCTTTTTACAGTAATTTGCAGTTCCAGTGTAAAAATGGTCAATGTATTTCAAAAGACCAACTCTGCGATGGGCATGCAGAGTGTTCTGATAAATCAGATGAAACTAAAGATGCTTGTAAGAATATGAGATGCAGTCCCTATACCTTCAGATGTAAATATGGAGCTTGTGTGGATGGAGACTACACATGTAACGGAATCCAAGACTGCGTTGACAACAGCGACGAAACTTTGCCAACTTGTTCTAGAAATAATAGTACATCTGGTGAATGTTCCTCTAAACAATTTAAGTGCAAGAACGGTCAGTGTATTGATAGTACTTCTCTCTGCGATGGTATTGTTGATTGTCGAGATGAATCCGACGAAACTGCTATTGCTTGTGGATCATTTCCGTAAGTAAATCTGAGTGTAAGAATATTCCTTCAGGTTGCTGCAGAACCTGAGAAGTCCAGGCAGGATAGAGTAAAATAAATTAGAGTTCACATTCAGAATAAATTATTGGTTTTTTCTAGATGTGATGCCTATGTTTTCCGATGTACTTATGGGGCGTGTATTGATATCGATTTAAGATGCAATGGCGCAATAAACTGTGCGGATGGATCTGACGAAGATCCATCTCTATGTGCACAAGGAATAACTCCTCGACCAAATACTTCGAGACCTACGAGTTCGAGACCAAATACCCCAAAACCTACTCAGAGACCTACTCAGAGACCTACTCAGAGACCAACTCAGAGACCAACTCAGAGACCTACTCAGTCATTTCCTGAAAGACCTTCATCATCAGAAATTACTTGTCCAGTGCCTGAACAGCCAGAAAATGGCCATTATAAGTTGTACAAAAGTCATTGTGCAAGTAGGGAAAATTGTGATTTAAATCCAAGAATTCAGTCATTAGAAAAAGGCACACAATTAGTTTATAGTTGTAACTCTGGATATAAAATGAGAGGAAACGTTGATGTGCTCTGTGGACCGGATGGAAAGTGGCTGTACATACCAAAGTGTATTGGTATAATTTTTTGATTTTTACATGAATTGAAATAGTTCATTTTAGAAACTACTTTATTTTAGATAATCCCGTTTATTAATCCAGCAAATTGTTTGTTTCAGAAATAAAATGTGAAGCTTTGTCTTCCGCGTCGAGGAATGCACAATGTACATATCATAATCGGGATATTTCTTGCTATGATTCTGTCCCTCCATTCACTACAGCAGAACTAACTTGCAGCCAAAGTTACCATCCAGTTCAAAGTGATTTCAATTTGGTTGGATCAAAGCAAACAGTTGCATGTAATGAAACAGGTCACTGGACACCAAATCCAATTCAATGTGTAGCAGGTCCGTCAACCGTTAATATTTATGTTGAGGGAGACTTCGTGAACATCCAAACAATTCAATTAAATCTTTCTGAAAATCCAGATGCCAATAGAATCATATTTATCGACAAGCCGGAAAAGACTCAATTTATCGATGTCAGATCTTTTTGTTCAAAAAAAACTGAAAGTTGAGACTCCCGATATAAGCAGGCTTTGAACTCTTTTTTTAATTCAAGTGTCACTGAAATAAACTTGTGCCACTTTTTTTTAGCTCTTGAAAAGTCAAGTTAATGCAATTTGTATTTTATTCAAAAAATTTCATGTCTTATATGCTCAAGTAAATCCGAAATAAGTAGAGATAACACACACCACAAAACACATAGAACAATTTTCATAGTTGTTATATTAATATAATTTTTAAAATTGATAGTGTATAATACAAATACATACCTCGGTCTCTGTACCAAATGCTTTTAGCTAATTGCCTGTAGATAAAAAACTATATTTTATATAAAGTAGATCGAAAATTAAATCTCACGTATGCTGATTGTAACTAGAATTAGAATCCCTCATACTCTTTAATTTGAAGACGGAATTCGTAACTTTGCATACCAATTCCTATTGTTGTAATTGATTTCTCGTTATAATTATGTAAAATTAAAATAAAATATTTTTTTACTGTGTTTAAGGTGTTGTGAATTATCTCTATTACAGGTAGAATGATTCGCTTTAAATATCGCTTTTCGTACTATTGTTTTTTCTGTCTTGTCTTAATGATAATTCACTTTAACGTTATTTTTGACCAATCAAAAAAAAAAAACAAGTATAGAATTTTATACAGAAGTTATTGAACTTCAAGACGAAAATTTAAAAATTTAGTCTAGTTAAGGGCATGTAAATATCACATGCCCTTAATAAATGCGCATGTTTCAGATTGTGGTTTAGTCACCGCATCAAATGCAGAAACGCTTGTTGTCAATGGGCAAACGGCAAAGGTCTCAGAATTTCCGTGGCATGCGACTTTGTATAAACAAAATGTTGGAAGTAGTGAAAAGGAATTTTTATGCGGTGCTTCAATTATTCGGGAAGACTTATTAGTGACAGCAGCACATTGCGTGTACGACGATAGTAATAATCGACCATTTCCTGCTTCCTTATTTTATGTCGCAACTGGTAACATCTTCCAAAATTATGACATTCCTTCACCATTCACTAAAAGAAGACAGGTGTTTTTCTACAATGCAAATTAAAAATATACAAGGATTTAAGAAATGATTCTGCATTACTAATGTGAGAATTTTTTCAGGTAAAGAACGTCTATGTTATCTGCACATATAGGGGAGCTCAGGGACTTTTCGCTAACGACATTGCGTTGTTGCAAGTGGAAAAACCTTTCAAGCTTTCCGCTTTATTAATGCCAGTGTGTTTAGATCCAAATGCATACCATGAAGATTTAACACCTGGTGATTTTGGAAGGGTTCCTGGATTTGGAAGAACCGAAACGGGAAGTACTAGTGCTGTTTTAAAATTTATTTCTGTTCCTTATGTTTCAAAAGACGTGTGTGAAAACAGCGCAACTATGAACAATGCACGTTTCATCACCGCTGATAAATTTTGCGCTGGCTATAGAAACGGTGAGAAAATGTTTCATTTCTGTATCAATACATATAATTTTTTAGATTTTACTTAAAATAATCCAGATTACGTTATCAAATATTTAAAACTACAATTTTCATTTTTTTAGGCTCTGCAGTTTGCGATGGCGATAGTGGTGGCGGATTGGTATTCAGAAAAAGGGAATTATATTTTCTACGAGGGATTGTTAGTCTTGGGCTTGATTCCGCACAATCGAGTGCTGCCTATAAAACCTGTGACAGTTTCACGTATTCTGTCTATACAAAAGTTGCGGAGGGGAATTTAAAATGGATACAAAAAGTGGTCATAAAGTTACAAACTGACGGAAATTATCCGCAATGCCATACTGAACGAGAAGACTAGTTTTAAGAGTATTTATTTTTTTCATTAAAATTTTTGCAATGTTTGAATTGAACATCACTGCCAACTGTCACTTCTTCCCATTTCTTTCTTCTAGTTCTTTATATACTTTTTATATTCAGAGAAAGCTGTAATCTTTGGGTCACTCCGTATTAAAAAAAAATAAGAGTTTAACCAACACACTATTTTCATATTATATATATGAGTTTTAGAATCAATACGATACTGTGAAATCTGCATTTGAGATATTAATATATATTTCTTCATTTGTGTAAGTAAAAATCCGTAAAGAATGTATTATATACAAAAACAGTCTAGTATATTGAAACACATTCATTCAAAATTGAACAAAACAAAGCCATTAAAAATCATAAAACTCAAGACTTTAAATAACTATGCTGAAAAAACAGCAAAAATAATTTATTTACTTTTAAAATTTGTTAGAAAATATCGAGTCTGTAAAGATTTTATCCACAGTCACATTTCATAAAATGACATGATCTTTTTAAAATTTGTACAATGATCTACATTTCTTTTCCATAACTGAAATCCTTAAAAAAATCATAAAGCCTTACTTACATACAATGAATCACTTTTTACGGTCTGGCGAAATCTAACGGAAAATTAATTTCTAAGTCCCAGTAACAACCTTGGTAGGTTTATTTGCTGCCGGTAAGTCTGAAACAAAATTTATTTCCAGATTAGTGTCTTAAAATAAAAGGATTAATATTCATTAATTTATCCAAATATACCTTGTAGTTTTAAACGTGATAAGTCAGGCAAATCTTTTATATCTGTGGAATCCGAAGTCGGTTTTTTAGTTTCAAAGCTCGTCTCTCTGAAATCATCTCCAAGTGATGACTCTAGTATTTCTTGAAGCTCTTTCTCAAGCTCCAAATCAGATTCACTAGGCAGTGCTGGTTCTGATAAAGCTGCCTGTACATCATTAAAATCTCCTAAAACCTGAAATGAAAGATTATATTGGTAAATATTTTCATTACATTCAGAATTCCTGACAGTTTCTAACGTTAAGTAGAAAAAAATATATATTTCTTACATCGGAAAGATCATCCATAGTATCTCTAACGTTATTTTCAGTTAAACCAGATTCTTCAAACTTCTTGAGTATGTTGCAACCAACTTTGTAAGCAGCCAAGACTTCGGAATCAGAATGCGCGTCGTGGATTCGCGATAGAAGTGTCTGAACATTGTGTAGCGAGTTGACACGCTTTTCAATACATTTATCGAGTTCATGCTTCTTTCTCAGACAATTTTTGGCCGCATGTCTGAACTCAGTTGCGACATAATTTCTCGCTTTTTCCTCACACGCACGTTTGTCCCTCTCCAGTTGTTCGATATTTTTCATTAGCAAACTCTCTTGCTGTTTCAACTTGTACACACCTTCTTCCACTTCGGAAATCGCTTTAACGCCCTGATGGCAAATCTTGACTAATAACTCTGATTTTACATCAGAGCAATTTCCTTTGAGGGCAGCTTTTTTTGTGTATCTTAGCCATATTAGAGCTAGTCTAACGTTTTTCTCGTTTATACATTTATTTTGCGTTTTCTGAACACAGCGATCGACTATTTCTGATAATGGAATCAAAGTATTTTCGCAATTGCTCTCTACCGTCGATAAAATTATTTCTGCTATATCTTTTACTGTAGGCAAGTGAATGTACTTTGTGTGCACGCTAATAACTTCTTCAGAAACGTAGGTTTTTGCCTTAGAAAAAGACCAAACCAGAGGTTTCTTTACAAATAGATCGACTGCCCACCCAGTCCAAGTACTAGAAGGCTCTTTTAGAAAATCTTCTTCTAGAACTATATCGCCATTTCTGAAATGAACGTGATAGACATTAATATTTTTTAAATGAAGCGATTCAAAATAATAATATATTAATAATTACCTGTACATTTCCTGAATGACAGTAGGCAGACACATAGGAACACGACCATTTCTTTTGAAAGAAACATTTAACTCTGATATACTGAAACTACAGCATTTGTAGTGGTCTAACAGTTCCGAAATAATTTCATGCCAAAATTTGTATTTTGAACTCCAGTCTTGAGGATTGACAGATCGATTTCGAAAATCCGCAAATAGTGCATTCATTCTATTGTCTTGTTTCCAGCATTCTGGCATTTTATTTTCAGGCAGAGGAGGTATATTATTAGAAGGAACATCTTTCGATGCCATGTTTAAAAATAAGATTACAAAAACTTCTAAAAAAATTATATTAGGGATAAGACTATAAGAGGGATATTTTCAGCACTTTAAATATGATTTAGTCACATTCACTTTTAAAAGATGTGCGCAACAATCATTACACATGTAAATCATGTAAATTTCGTGAATGACGACGTAAATATATTTTTTATTATTTTATAGGTTAGGTCACTTCTTCTTTAACGGCACTGCGCATGCGTCGGGCCGGCGATTTAATTGGCTACTGTTTGCGTGCATTTTGAAAGTGAAAACAAATTGATTGTTCAAAATAAATAATATAATGATATTGAAGTATTAAAAATGTCATCTTTTCAGGAAAAATATATATGACATACATTTTTCAACATCTTTCATTATTAAAATGATGAGAATTACATACATATAACAGAATCATTATTATTTCAAATTTACATATCACCAAACCAGTGGCTCCAATTCGAGCCGCGTACTCTACTGCGCATGCGTTGGACTCGGTACCTGATTGGTTGCTATTCGCGCGCAATTTAAAATGGTAAAAAATATTATGCATTTCAAATTACGCGCGAATAGCAACCAATCATATACTGAGTGCAACGCATGCGCAGTGTGCACTGCGCCAAACGTCAGCCATTGAATAGATTATTTTTCAACTGTTCGAGGGCGCTGTTTTTATTCTGCTTGACGAACGACGAGCCGCTGAACAGCAGTTTATGTAGTTTTAGCGCGGGTGGGTGTTGTCGTTGTATTTTTACGCGCTGGACGCTAATTTTTGTGCGATATTTAGTGAAAATCTGTGCAAAATGCCGCCGAAAAAGCGGGAGAAGGAGCCCGAGGTTCAAAAAGTTCCACGGATGGATATGGTGCAAGCGGATCATGAGCTGTTTCTGCAAGCCTTTGAAAGTGAGTTTGCCTTTTCGTCTCCTTTTTACTCAGCCATAAATTTTCCCTTCCAATTTGCTGATTTTTATGTAAACCGTATGTCTTGGGATAACTATTGCCCATTTTATTCATGTAATGTTATCAAAGTCCGAATAGCTTACAACATAACCCTTATCATCTGTAAAAGTTTCGCGGCTTTGGCGTGCGTGGGGTCACTTACCTCCCTTCTTTCTTCAAATCCCGCTGACACCTGTCATAATTATTGTGCTTTATTGTACTCATAATTAGTGAAATTATACCTTACTCCCCTATTATTTACTTTGGTAGATTTCGAAGTGCATCAGAAATTTTTTTGGAGCATTCCCGCGGATTTTGTCATGATTCCGGACGACTCTCACTTTGTGATCGTCATCATAATGAATTCTCCCGGGAAAATTCTTTTTCTGTTGAATTATTGGTATTTATTATCAGGGTATCCAGCGAACCGGCAAAAACCCGGGATTTTTATTTGATCGAGAAAAAACCAGGAATTTTTTTGTATTTTATTGGAAAAAATATTTTTTGATCTCTTTATTGACGACCTTGTCCAAAAAATTTGGATCTTTTTTGGTCTACAGTAATCCACGTGTGTGATGTAAACCTTTGTCGATCTTATATAGAAAGAAAGATATATACTCGTACACAATTAATAATAATATTGACAGTGAAATTTGCTAAACATGTAGTGTTCGTCATGTATGCCTTAAGGTTGTCACTAGATTTTTGCACGCATTCATTACAAAATCCTAGTGAGAAATGTTAAGGCATACATGAAGAGAACTGTACGTATTCTGTTTCAAAACAAATTTGCGATTTTAAAAACAAAATCGAGAGGTGCGGATTGAATTATTCGTTTATTCATATATTTTTCATGTGTGAGTTTTCTATGTATTCAATTTCCTATAATATATTTCTGGTAACCAGATTCTAATGATTCTAATAAACAAAATTGTTCGAAAATTTGTGTAGAAAATTAGAGAATTAATTTTTGTTAATTACTGTTAAATAATGGGATCAGAGCGGTTTAACCTGCACTGTCGTAACAAGTTTGGTTGCGCAGGCATCTCGTATAGAACAAGCATAAACCAAATCATCATCTCCCATCTGAATCACAGAAGGATCGACATTCATGTTTTTAGCTTGAGTCTTTGAAGGCTTGAAGAACTGTCTTGTTTATGAGAAAAGCCGATACTTGCTCACTCTTCAGGCTCAAAGGCAAACTAATTTCCCTTTAGGTTTCAAAACTTAATTTTATGAAATTTTAATTTATTGAAACTTGATTCATTTGTTTAAGAGCTACTTTTGTATGTTTTACAATTTGTTCATTTTGCTGAATTTTAAAAACCTTGAAATTTGAATACATATTAAACTCAACAATATTTAAGCAAAAGTTTGATTATGTGTGTCACAATAAGTAGCATACTTACCAAAGTGGAACAAATCAATTTAATTTATTATTAATAAAAATAGAAAGTTACGAAAACTTTCTTATGTTAAAACATAAGAAAATAGTCGAAGAGTGTATAAAATGGTTGACTTGAAAGAATTTCAATTTTTTACATTTAAACTATTCCAATGTAATGATTTTTAATTAAAGTATTTTTTCTTTTCAGAACCAACGCAAATCTATCGGTTTTTACGCACAAGAAATCAAATTTCGGTAAGTTTCAAATCCGTCATTAAATGTATCAATTCTTTTATTCAAACAATCTATTCAAAATGTTAACCCCTTGAAATTCGTATGTAGTTTCTGTAGTGTTAGTTTTATTGAGTTTAATTTATAAGTGGAATATATTTATTTCAAAGCATATTTTGTTGCTAAAATTAGTAACAGGCTTAGAATACATGTTGAAAAGAAAAATTTTCAAAAATTTAAATCCTATAAATTGCGGAGTATTAATTCTGCGAAAAGGGACTATAATGGAACTTGAGAATCGAAAATGTTTAAAAAGCATGATATGTCTCATTTTAATGTTGAATGAAGTTGAAAATAGTAAATATTCAATAAGTAATAGTGATATTATTAAAATTGTGTTTTGAAGCATGATGAGATTAAAATGTATGTATTTTTGCCAATATTGTTTTTCTGATATACTTTGAGAGTGAAATAGAAGAAGTCAATTCTGCATTTTAATGTATACATTCTTATTGGCTGTGAATTCCTAAGTGTTAAAGATTCACTAAAATTTCATTAGTCTTGCTTAATAAATTTTGTTGAAAGGTATGTATTTTAAATTTGTACACAATCCATTAAAATAAAACCTATACATAAAACTTTCTATACCGTCTCTCTATATACTAGAAATGCATTTTAGACTTGAAAAACCTTGTAGTAGGAAATATCTACATCTGCGTACTTTTTACTTTCAGCCCATATT
The DNA here is from genome assembly GCA_900474325.1 of Synergus umbraculus. Lineage (NCBI taxonomy): Eukaryota > Metazoa > Arthropoda > Insecta > Hymenoptera > Cynipidae > Synergus > Synergus umbraculus. The sequence continues at coordinate 145,865 of UCOK01008944.1, forward strand.
TCTCTATAGAAATTTGTCTTATATGAGACAAAGAATGTCTCGGACGCATAAGTCGCGTCGAGGATTTAGAATCAACTCTATATTAGAAAAGTTAGTCATTAAAAATGAGCAACAACAGAATCCTGGAATCCGGGGTTACATGACACTAACGTTTTTAGGATTTTACGATAAAAAATGTGAGTACTATCAATCATTTCTCGTACAACTCCAAATGTATGTACTTTAGAGTACATTCAACGTGATGAATTCGATAATGATTACAGTGGAGGTGCCTCAGGATCCCGTGAAGGTTGAGACCTTGCTGTTAAAAATTTGCCACAAAAAGCGAAAAGACGTTAGTTCGCCAATTATGCAGGTAGGTGTGATGAAATGCGAATTATATTTTTAATCGCATGGATACTCAAAATTTTGATCACATTTATCAGGTTTCTGTTGGAACAAGCGAAGTGCCAATCAACCCTTCAGAGAACCAGCCTCCACCAAAAGCACCTACTATTTCCATACCAAATGAATCATTTAGCTTAAATAATGGCCACTTAGCAAAGACTTACATGCTTTTGCTCAGAGTCTACTGCATGTCCAACAATGGCTGCCTTATGCATAACTGTGATTTAGACGGTAAGTTAAATCAAATTGAAAAGCCTTTTTAATTTTTAAATAATTATACTTCAAGGTTTGACAGAGTAGGGTTGGAAAGCATAAGTTTTTATCTTTTAGTTTCAGAGCCAGCACAAAAACGTCGCAAAACAGCTACCGGTGCTGTTAAAGGCGGTAGCGAAGAAGTTAAATTATACGGTTCGGAACTTGTAGTATACGACAAACACAATCGCTGTCTTTTAACAGATGGGGATTACGAATTAGGCTTGCAGGAAGTGCAAGCCAACGTGAGGTCTAGTCCTAAAAAACACAGCTCTTGGGAAGCTATACCGGATATTAAGGACTGCAGCCCTTTCGATGTTTTCACCCGGGGCCCGACACTTAAATTTAGATTGAGTTGGACAATGGAACCAAGTAATGGTTATGTGGACAGACCTGCACCAGTAAATCCCCTACCTAATGGAGATAACAAAGAAAACCGACCCGGGAACCGTGAGTTTCTTATTTTTATTATCAATTTTTAATTTTAATTAGAAATTGATAACCTTTTAATAATATATTTCTTAATTTTTGTTTCAGAGTGTTCTGCAAATCATAATAATAATATCAGTAGCAATAACAATAATAATCTAGCACTTCCAGCGCCTAGTCCTCTTACTCCTGCGAAGATTTCCATGACTAATGAAAAGATGGAAACTTCAAATGGATCACAACAAATTGTTTATCAGTTTTTATATAATAATAACAGTCGTCAACAAACTGAGGCTTGCGAGGATCTTCATTGTCCATGGTGCTCTCTAGATTGTGGTAAACTATACTCACTTTTAAAGCATTTGAAGCTTTGCCATTCAAGATTCACCTTCACTTACGTGGTACGTATTAATATTATAATATTATAATCTTCTAGAATCCTCAATTTCCAATTTTTTTTATTGACTTTGGAACTTTCTTTCTTAATTGGAATATTTAATTTTCAGCCAATAACCCAGGGAGCACGTATCGACGTCGCAATAAACGAATGCTACGATGGATCTTATGCTGGAAGTCCTCACGAATTGATTTCTCAGCCTTCTGGAGTTGCTTTTGCAAGAACTGGACCAACTAGGCGCACTAGTGTAACTAACATTTTAGTCTGCCGACCTAAGAGAACAAAACCAAGTCTCTCTGAGTTTTTAGAACTTGATGAGAACGATTTCGAAAGTCAGAGAACTTATATTACAGGACACAACAGGTAATTGAAATTCTAAAGATAATTCATTTTTCTACTTACCTTTTTTTTTAAATCACAATTTAAATTTACTCTTTTCGTTTTAAGGCTGTATCATCATACCGTAACATGTCTACCGATACATCCAAAGGAGATGGACATAGATTCAGAAGGAGAAAACGATCCAAAGTGGTTACAAACTAAAACGATGATGATGATTGACGATTTTACCGATGTGAACGAAGGTGAGAAGGAGTTAATGAAAATGTGGAATCTACACGTCATGAAACATGGCTACGTAGGCGACTGTCAAATTCCCCTCGCTTGCCAAATGTTTCTCGAGAAAAAAGGAAAAGAACTCTTGATGAAGAACCTCTACCGCAATTTCGTCCTTCACATGTGCAGTCTTTTCGACTTTGGTCTCATCAGTCCTGTGATTCTTTATCAAATGATCCAAAAATTGCAAGAGATTATGAAGGAAGGAGGCGAGAACGGAGATGTGCGAAAAATTCTGCAAAAGTCTCACGAGGCTCAGGTCGAGCGTTGGGTTACTACTGGAGTTTACGCGCCAGCAGACAGCGCCAAAACCAGCAGCTCTTGTGCTAAGATCAATTTTAATAATGAAGGTTCGCATTCAAATGCCAGACGAAAGACTACTCTTCCTCTTGGATCGCCTCCAAATTCAACTCACAACAGTTCGCCTCACAATAATGCTACGAAACACGCCAGCATGATGGGCGCTTCTTCTAATAAATCTCTGAGTCTTAATAACGCGATTCAAAGCTCCATGAATAAGAATGGAAGCCCCTTTGTATCCCAAAATGGTGTAAGTAAAAATACACCTTCGAGTTCGAGCAGATCCTCTAGTTCAGCTTCGAATAACTCTAATCAAAACGAAAATACACAAAAGTCCGACCCTCCGACTAGACGCAAGAGCACTAATTCACTCCAATCCGATTCATCCGCTCCAATGCGCAGAAAATCGATGGCTAATGAAAACTCGAGTAATGAGTACCACAGACGAAAACTGATTTTGGACGCAATACAGTCTGGTTGAACTAATACTAAAGCGATAGTGCTTCAAGAAAACGACATGGTCGTTTATCTAAACTGGACCACGCACACCTAAGCGTGTGGATTGTACGTTTTTGTATAGTATTTGTTGCGAAGCATTAAAATATAATCGTGATTAAAATAATTATGGCTCCATTCTGAATTAGTATACGAGGTGTGTCGCACCCTTTTAGCAGTTCTTTTTTTTTAAATTCTATATATTCATCATGCTTTATATGCAATGGGGGTGCAACTGTAATATAATTTTTCAAAGGATAGGCGCGATTAACTTGAACTTCATAGAACATGTTCCGTGTGGTTTAAAATTAAATAAACTCATTTTTTTAATGCTTTAATTAACCCTGCGCAGTCGCACTGGGTCGAAAACGTTCACGTACAATTTTGAACCTGTTAAATCGCTTTAAAAAACTATTAAAAATTCACGAATACTTTGTAATGCATCTAAAATGCGAATTCATGATTATTTAAGTATAAACTTTATTATATTTCTTCTTATGAATTAATATTTTGAACCAGGAATTTCCCAGTGAAACTGCGTAGGGTTAAATACTTTCATTCAGACAGTTTGAGGCTCGTTATTAATAAAACGCAACGTATTACTTTTTTCTTAAATTTGAAAAAATATGAAGCAGGTTTCGTAAATTTTCAAAAATTTTAAGAATTTTCACAAACTTTTTTTGTGAAAAGAAATCAATACATCAAACCAAGACAAATTATTACAAATTATTCCATTTAATCTTTAAAAATGAGTTTTTTGTTACAATTATGATTAAGTTTAAACATTAAACTTTCTTAAACTGGATCTTAATGAATTTACTTTATTACTTTTTAAATAATGCGCTACTCTCGAACATTGCGTTCTGCAGTAAGCAAACTTTAATTTACACTTTTTCTTGAATTTACTTTTAATAATTTTTACGTATTTTGTATTCTTATGTAGAAATTTAGATATTTTTTTTGTAAATATTATTCTATAGTTTGTAGAAAAGGTTCATAATTTCACTTACGTTTATCTAAAATTAATTTTTATCAGAGTGGCACGCTCTGATTTGTTAATTGAAAAATGGAATGGATTTCTAGTTTGTTTTATTTGAAAATCATTGATGTCTTGATAATTTTATTTAGTCTAGTCAGGAATATTTTTTCTACTATACCAAGCACGTTTGCAGTAACATTGGGTGAAGTACTTTTCGAACATCCAGCTTTAAATGTTAGATTAGACATTGCTTCATCCATGAATGGAATTAAACAACTGAATTTTTTCCCGAATCATTTTAATTTGATTTCCGCATTTTTTCTTCGGAAACAGTGAATTGTAAAATAAAATGTTTACATCTAATATTTCGTAGGAGTGAATTATACTTGAAAAATTCTTTGTTGTTTGAGACATGCTTTAAAAATGTCTAGATTGTATGCGAAACTTTCTCTAAATTTGTTGAGTCTGAGAAAATAGTATCTAATTTTCTTTTTCGCTCAAAAATTTCCAGGAAGATCTTCGAGTGTGACTTTTATTTTCTACTTTTGTTGTGAATGTAAACTGATGAACTTTTTTTCTCGTGTTACTTAGCCTAGGCGATCTTTTCTTTTATAACCAATATCTAAGGAAAAGAAATTGAGTAAATGAGACAAACAAGTAAGCAACGCGTTAGGAGGTTTTTATCATCAAGTTTAGATTAAAGCAAAAGTGCCTTCGTCAATTGTAAGGATACCTAGACGAGAGCGACAGTTGCCGATTGAGAGGATGTATCGCGCTCCTTCTGAAAGTAAAAATTGCATTAATTTAGTCCTTTACGTTTGCTTGTGTTTGAAAGCGATGCTTATTGTCGACTGTCTTTCTCTTAGAGCACCGGCGTTCTTGTGGAATTTATCTATTTATGATATAATTGTAATCCACCGTCGATGTACATGAAATAAGTACAAGAATTACTGCCACGGTCGTTCGAAGAGGTAATCTTAGTCTTTCTCTCTCCGATGACAATGAGTGCTTATTTATACGTAGTTACCGCTCGCTTCAGTAATTAATTCGTGTTCATCAAGCCAATGAATCAACTCGTTTTTATTCTCAGTAAAATTTATTAAACAAGTCCCTGCTTTAAGTCATCGATACTCGCAGAATATCCTCTTCTCGCGACCTTGATTATTGTCCATTAATATTAGTTTATTAAATAATTAATTTAGAATGTATATAGTAAAGTAATTCAATAAAACCCGTGGACACAAAATCGTTTTCAGACAAATGTTTTACTTGTGCTACATATTTAAAAGTTTGAGAATTCATTTTTTTTCTACTGAATTTTTTTCCTTTAAAAAGTTTTACTTTTAAATCGCTTTTGTTGCATTTATAGACTATTCTACTCTCTTAAAAAGTCTTTTTCAGTGTAAGCGATTCTTTTATGATATTAAGCTTAACACTTGATATATTAATTTCTAAGTGGAGATCAAAATAATTTAGCTAAACAAAGCAAGATAACTTTGTGCGAGCAAAAGAAATTTTGACTTTATCTTTTACAGTGCATCAATCAATGTTTCAAAATTATTACCTATAGGTGTTAGTTTAACAGATTGTTTCTTGTATCGAAATAAAATGGTTGTATTTACCGCAAAATTATATTTGATTAATAGAAAGGGTTCTAAATGTCGCTTTAAAAAAGTTTAAATTTAATTTAAACTTTTTTAAATTTTTAAATTGTCCAGAATTTAAATTCTGAAAGTCTTGAATTTAGTTGGATTTCGAAAAAGTAGACAAATGAATTCTTTCAGATGTGAAGTTTACTTTTACATTTATAAGTCGTAACTTATAACCACTTCTTGATTTTGACAATACAGAGTGTTCTGATCCGAAAAATGTGCACATTAAATCATTTAAATATCACTATTAACAATGAAAATTTTAGATTCAATGTGAAAAATTATGTTTTGGTCAAAATTTCCAACTGCACTCAGTATCAGTAACGATTCATCTTTAGAAGGTTACCAATTTTATTTTTAAATTAAAACCCATTTTTAAAAACTTATTTAAAGGTACTTAAATTTTTCGATAAGGTTCTGAATTTCTGATTGAAAGGAAAAGAACCCATGCTGCAAACATTAAACATTTTGCATATTGTAGACGAAATGAGTACTGAAACAAAAATTCTTCACGATATTCCTAGTGATACTTTCCTTCAGCAACAATTCTGTCAAAACATCAGCTTTAAATCACTTCCAGCTTTAGAAACCAAACATTCTTTTGAAGAAATTAGAAGATTGCGAAGACAAACGGAATATCCAAGAAGAAATATTTTACGGTCTTTTGTCAAGTCCACGACTTTTGAAAAAAGACCAAGACGTAGGCTCAATCAAAATAAAGCAAGTGAGGATAAGAGCAATCAAGCAATCAGCAATCTGTCTAAAACATCAAATCCTGAATTAAATATTCATAAATTGCGACAAAAATTGACTAAGGAAAAAGATTTCGTTATCTTTGATATTCAGAGACTCGGAAATAAAATTAGGAACCATTTCAAAAAAGAAATTCGTGAACCTCAAATAGATATTCAAAAAGAGGAGTTCCTAGAAGAAAAAAGTGGTTCAAAGTTAAAGTGCGATTGGAATAAAAAGGAAGTTGAAAATATCTTAAACACATTCCAAAAACTGCATATTGATGAGACAGAATCTAAAAGTCTTAAACTTCTAATAAAACCAGGAAGTATAAAGATGTCTGAAAATTGTTCTAAAGAAAGTGAATCCACTATAGATTGTTCTGAAAGTAATAACTTAAATTCTGACCCTTCTGCAGAGAGTGAAAAGCCATTGGAAAAGTTTAATGATATTCAAACTTTATATACTAAGAGGCAATTGAATTTTAGTTCTGGAGATGACGCAAAAAATGATGTGACTTTTCGATCAAATGAGAATTGTGAGTCAAGTAATTTTATGGCAGAAGAATCTGAAAATTTAAGTTCTAATAAAAGATCAGTTCAATGGAATGGGGAAGTCGATGTGGTTTATTATGCGGGTGATTCTGATGGAGGTGAGTTTAATTTACATTTTCAGCGAGTTCTGATGTACTTTCCAAACTCAAATTATCCTATTTTAACCATTATTATTTTACGGAATTGATTTTTAAAATAAATTTTTTTAGGCAAAATCGTGGGGCGGGAGAGAGAACCCTTAAGAGAAGAAGCTGATCAACAAGCTCGACATAAAAAATTCACAGAGTACATGATCATGAAACAAAATTTGCTTTCCAAGACCAGCGGATTGCACTTTTGTGATTCTTGGCTAGTTGCTTTTCCCAAGTGAAATCACAGAGATACACTCGTAGAAAAAGAAATATTTATTTTCTTAACTAATTTGTACAACACTTACATAGATCTCATTTTCTGATTAGTATTATTCCCTTAAAAGGCTGATTTAGTATATCGATTTTGTCATTTTTTATCAAGGTTTTGTTGTTGACTTGTTAAATTTATAATACTGTTTTATGCTCAACGTATTTTACTAAATATCTTTAGCAGAAATGACTAAATGTCTATAAGCAGAAGAAATTTTTTACTTTTGAAATTTCGTACCTGTTTGCAAAGTTAAATTTGAATTAGTTTTAAAAGCTTAAAACGTCCAAATGGAAAATTTTTGTGTTATGCTCAAAACTTTTTAGTAATAAAACATTCCTGTTCATTTTTAAAGTATAATTATTTATTTTACTCTGGCGCTTTTTGTATCTTCATCAGAATTAACTGCTTCAGTCTTTCATATTGGAAATATTTAGGAAAGTCCAGTTTTAGTTCCTCAATGGTCCATTTGAAATTGTTTCTTTGAACGCACCTTAAGAATTCCTCGTACATTGGAGCGACAGAATCTAAATCAGAAATTGTGAAAACAAATCGCTTTTCTAAGGCGACATAAGCGACTGTTGATGGCTTGGGATCCAAAAGTTTCCCTAAAGTTTTTACAAATCCTTCTGTGATATTATCGTCGTAGATCACTATTGAATAAAAAACGTTTTTTTTAAATATTACCTTCTGATAATTCTTTAGTCTTTAGTATTTTTTTTTACTACAGCAAACTCACCATCAGCTGCTAAAATGATATCGACAGTCTTAAAATCTTTGCAAAGTTCTTTGGGCCATTTTAGGTCCAAAAAATTCACTTCTGCGATATCCACTTTACACTTAACATACTTTTTGTTACTTTCGAAGTTCCTAGCTATGATCTTTAAAATGTCTCCTATATTCACATCTGCAAAGAAGAAATTTTAAATCAGATCATAATTTAAAGATTTCTTAATTATTGGAAATAAAATTATTTTTTATTAAGTCTTACTTTTAGAAGAGTTTAACTTTTTTTTAACTTGTTACCTGTACATATAACTTTTTTGGCTAAACTACTGGCAATAATACTGGTAAGTCCGACGCCTGAACCCAATTCCAATATAGTTTTGTCTTTAAAGAGATCAGGATTTGCTAGAATAAAATCTGCTAGTAAAAATGCTCCTCGCCAAAGTTGCAAACCTACTAATTTTAATTCGGTAGATGTACAATGTTCTGGAAATTAATATTTATATTAGACATAATAATAATATTCATGTAGTTACAGTTTTATATCTTAAAGTTGAGTTTTACCAATTAATAATGTTCCTTCTTTTTGCCGTTCCACGATCAAATCTCCGTCTTTATCATACCTTGGTTTTTGGATTTCGAAAATTTGTTTAATTAAAAAGGGAGGATATTTGAAGAGAAATTTTGAAATCATATCTGAAAAAGAAATTTCATACAATTAATTTTTTTTATACAATTTTTCATAAATAGAAAATATACTTACGCGTACTACTTCTTCTTATAGCCACATCAGAATCGTTATTTTCTGTATATATTTCGGAAGTTACTTTATATGAAGGCATCTGCAAGAAAAAAATATATAAGTATATGAAATTATTTCAAGTCGGTATTTATGTAAAAATGTATAATTTGCATATTGTATTTATAAATTCAAAAATAGGTTTCACGATATCGTTCAGTTAAGGTCCGGAATTGTTATCGCAACTTGATTTAAATCTTTGTTATTTTTCGTCCAGTGTTATCAGTATTTTTTTTTGTCGATAAATCCATCATTGCATTTATATGTACATGCATATTTCATTTCAAAGTCTTTAAAGTTTAAAAATAATAAACTTAAAAAAAAGAAACTTTTCTAAGAATGATTTGAAGTTTTTTATAGCTATTACTTTTAATCTTTAATTGCTTTTAATTTAGGAGGAAAATTAGTTGAAAAAAAGAGGAAATCATTCCTGTTTAATATTTCCTATTATCAATTTTATGTTTTCACAATAATGTGAGTACACAAATTGCAACAATACATTTTACATTGATTTTCCTCAATTAATTATCATTGATATTGATATCAGATGTACAGAGAATATTTAAAATAAAGGATGCTGCTTAAAAGAATGAAAATTTGCATTTAAAATACATATTTTGAATTTCTAAGATTTTACGTTATCTTATTTGTAATTGTTTAAAGAAAATCCCATACGAAATTATAAATGTTTAGACCTAGTTACTCGAATTGTTACATAAATATTTATTAAATGATAATTTTAGAAAACTGATTTGTCTCTAAATTGAATAAATAATTTCTTGTAATTAAATACAGTGAATTTTTTTTAGGGGGATAATTACTACCCTATAAAGTAAATTATTAAATTCAAAGATGTGCAATTGTGCATGTACCTTGCTATTAATATCGAACGGAACAACCTCGACAACGATAATCAAGGTTCCACCGGTTTTAATTGATATATATTATATATGTATATATAGCAGCACGAGTTTCACTAAAGAAAAATATGTAGATAATTATTAGAAATAAATTTTAATGTCACTAATTAATGTAAGTGCCATCTACTTATTATTCGAGTCAAGACGTTTCAAATACGCGGGCACTACTGATTTCAAACTCAATTCTAATATTTATTTCGGGATTTTCAGACGAGAGCATTATATAATGCATAATTATATTTTAAAGAAGTATATATTCATCATGTGTTCGTTTCCGCATTTAGTTTAAGTTCCAACACGTGTTTTTGGCCCAGAAATCTGATTTTTATTGTGTCGTTCAAGGCTGAGAAATGCACTAAAAAAAGACTCACTAAAGATAAAACTTTTTGAAGTTAAAAAATAACAATTCATTATACGAGTTTCATAAATTTCGTGAATTTATTCCCAAGAAAAAAAATTCCCTCAAAATTTCATCTAAATTTGTATTGTGATCCACATTTAACTCCTTTCTGTAGTGCCCGGAAAATGCCCCAATAAAAAAAATAACAGAAAATAAATTCTACAATTTAAATTTGAATTGTAAGATAACTTGTAACGATAAGGAAATTTTGCTAAATGGACGTAAACATTCCTCCTTTTTTTAATCGATTAAGCATAATTTCCAGAAGATGATTTTTTTATCTACATACTTATTATTAAAATAAATTTTTAAATTGTACCTGATCAGAACTCTCTGAATCTTCCATTTTATGAACCCAAACTGAAATTCAAAAATCGCGCATAAAAATGGCCGCTAGTCACGTGACTTTTTTACAAACCGACAATACTTTTACAGCTTTTACATTTTTTGTAATTGTCTCCAATCTGTACGTCTTAAATTTCATATTTAATTACATCATCCTGTGCATATATTTGTCATCACAAGTTGTTTTCAAATTGCAAAACCAAATTTTCATCTGCCAAGATGGCGGAAGAATTTAAATGTCATCAGAAATTTTTATCATAACCTCTCTGTTTGGAATTCTTCAAGACTAAAAAGTTCACTTCCAACGCCTCCACAATTTCCAAAAAAATTCTGGAGGGTGATTAAAGTAGCTTCAAGCCGGTTTTCACTGTCTTTCGGCTCTGACACAATAAACAGGACGTACGGATGATTCTAGCGTCGACCAATCAGGGACCAACACGATTAAACAACGGTGCCACGCGTTTACATATAGCAAAGAAGGAAGGTCCACAACCTTTTGGTCCTCGACTCCTCGTTCACTCGTTGCCGGTGTGCCAAAAACATCAGATATCGAACTTGTGTTCACATTTTATCGCGTCGCGACTGCCTGTGATCCAGGAAATTCGCGATTCTTAATCATCTATTAAATAGCTAACGAGATGAAAGTTTTGACAGCTATTTTAGTGGCGGCCTTTGGCTTCGCTGGAATTTTTGCAAAATCGGAAGTTCAAACTGAAGAAGGAGTCTTGGTCATCACAAAGGACAACTTCGACGATGTCCTTAAGGAACACCAATTCATCCTTTTTGAATTCTGTAAGTTATAATTTATTTTTCAATTTTCCTTTTTCCAGATTTCTCCTGTTGCTTTGTAAAGAACTCGCTTCTTCCAAAAGTGTCTCTTTTTCTTTCTTCCACACGTGGAAAGCAATATCCATCTGTCTCCCTTTTCCACGTCATCAAATGATCAATCTTCCCTACTTACTGCATACTTGTATGTTCGTCATCTCATTCTTGGAGCGAGATCTCTATTTCCTTAAAAAGGAATTAGAGTTTTGTTGAAGCTTTTTAGAAATAAATGAAACTATTTATAAAAAAGAATCTAGATTTATAGATGGATCCGTGCTTTTTTTCAATCATAAATTTTGGGGTTTAGTAATTCAAAGAAAAAGTACAATATGATAATAGACCTTTTCCGCACAAGAGCTATTTCATTAAATGAAAACAAAAGTAGTAATTTCAGCTTCTTCTGGAGAACAAGTAACTCGAGTTTATAATCTTGTTGCTGAGCTAGTAAGTGGGCCTTGGAATATCGTAACATTATAGTAAAAATGTGCTCCATCAGCAAAAAGCTGTTATACTTTTGGAAGTAGGAACGTATCATGACCTTAAAATTTTTAAACAAAACTCAATATGTACAACGTTTGCTAAGTGCATATAAATGTTTAGCCAGTCAGTAAGCAATTATTACTATTTCATCCCTTTCATGAATTTTATACATTTTATGATATCTAGAACATCCGGTTTTAGTGAATTGAAATTCCTGAAGTGAGAAAATAAAAAAGCCGGCTCGACAATTTTATGCCATATGGCTTATATACAATGTAGCAATTATATTATATTACCTTCACACAAATTAATTCTTTTGATATCAAAACCAATTAATGATTTCATTATTAACTTATGACTTTCAAAAGTGCAAAAGTTCTTTGCAAAATAAACTCAAAGTTAAGGTCTAAAGTAAATAATAATAATTACTGAATTTATCCTCAATTCAACCTTTTTCCTTAAACTTGAAAATATGTTGTTTCAACCTGTTGACGTAACATTTATCAAATCGATAAGGATATTCAAATTTTTCCTCAAGACATAATTCTAAAGTCATTATGAGTGTTTATTAATAGGTGGAAAAAATGATAACCAATATTTCCTAATTATTCGAATAATTATCTTATCCAACTTTATTTCTTTTTTATTAGATGCACCATGGTGTGGTCATTGCAAGCAGTTGGAACCTGAATATGCCACTGCAGCAAAGAAATTGGAAGAACTTAAATCCGAAGTAAAACTCGCAAAGGTCGATGCCACCATCGAAACAGAATTAGCTGAAAAACACAATGTTCGAGGCTATCCTACTCTTAAATTCTATCGCAAGGGTTCTGTCATTGAATACAACGGTGGCAGAAAGGCTGACGACATTGTAAACTGGGTTTTGAAGAAGACTGGACCAGCTGCCAAAGCTTTGGATTCCGTTGATGACGCCAAAGCCTTCGCTGATAAACATGATGTCGTTATCATTGGTTTCTTCAAGGTAATGTATACAAAAAAAATCCCCTAGATTAGGTTAGTTAAACAATATCATTTCCACTATAATTAGATTTTCATATCAATTAAGTCTTGATAATCGAATTTAATTTTAAATGTAATTATGTTTTAACAGAAGCTCTTCCAGTACTTAACTTAGATTTTATGAACATACTGTCAAAGAGAAAAAAGGATACATAGCTTCGAATTAAAAGGTGTCTTTTCCTCCGTTATATAGAGAAATATAAATGGATGGTTGCCAAAATACTTCAAATTTTGTGTTCATCATTGAAAAGTATTTAAAATCAGTTGAATTAGTGAAATTTATATACATATTGTCAAACATATGTTGGTAATGACTCAGATTTTTAAATCAAGATTAAGATACTTAATGAATAAAACAATACTTTTGAGGAAAAATATTTTGTCAGGAATAGAAGAGAAAGTTGGAATCCTGATGGAATTATTGAACAAGCTACCTATCACGTACAAGATTTCGATAAAAATAGAGTTTCCCTTCTTACTTCTGTAACTTAAAAATAAACTTACATCCCATGTGTTTCTAGTATCTATTTACAGTTTGTAATAATTGAAATAGTAGTTTTCATGAAAATACAAGTAAGTTCTCGCTTTTTTGACAATTAACCTGGGCATTTGGACAGTTGTCGTATATATAGGCAATTCGTTAGACAATAACAGGAAGATAAAAATGGATGATTTCGTACTGACCATTTTGATTTTCATGAATGTCGGTTACGTTTAATTCATCTACAAAAATATTTCAATTTTCAAGCATACAAAGTAAGAAGAATTACATTTTGAAGCTCTTTGGACACCCTGATAATTGAAAATTCAAGACAAACTGCTTATTTATTAATTTCTAAATTTTTTCGTGTTATAGGATCAAGAATCTGATAGTGCCAAAGTATTCTTGGATGTTGCTTATGCCGTTAATGATCATGTCTTCGGAATTAGTAGCAGCGATGAAGTATTCGCTGAATACGGTGCTGAGGATGGCAAAGTTATCCTCTTCAAGAAGGTAATTTAAATGTGGCTTTATTTCTATTTCTTCAATTAGTAAAAATTAATCTATCTTTATTAACAATAAAATAAAACTAATTTGTCTGTTATGTTACAGTTCGATGAACCTAAAGCCGTATTCGAGGGAGAACTCAACCAAAAGGACCTCACAAACTTCATCTCTGTCGAATCATTGCCACTTGTCGTTGAATTCAGCCAAGAAACCGCTCAGAAGATATTCAGTGGTGAAATTAAAAGCCATCTTTTAGTCTTCCTCAGTAAAGAAGCTGGACATTTAGAAAAATACACAGAAGAAATCAAGAAGCCCGCTAAGAATTTCCGTGGAGAGGTTTGTAATATTTAGCTTGTTTACAACTGAAGATAATAAATATATTGTAGAGAAGAAAGATGATTATTAAATTTATTTATCATTTCAGGTCTTATTCGTGACGATCAATGCCGATGAAGCCGACCACGAGCGCATTCTCGAATTTTTCGGAATGAAGAAGGAAGACGTTCCCGCTATGCGTCTTGTCAAGTTGGAAGAAGATATGGCCAAATACAAACCAGAGAATCCAGAAATTTCCTCTGAAAACGTTTTGGAATTCGTCACTGCTTTCACCGAAGGAAAACTTAAGAGACATTTGCTCACACAAGACCTTCCCGAAGACTGGGACAAATTCCCCGTTAAGACTCTTGTTGGAACCAACTTCCGTGAAATTGCATTCAACAAGGAAAAGAACGTCCTTGTCGAATTCTACGCTCCATGGTGCGGACACTGCAAGCAACTTGCTCCAATTTATGACGCTGTGAGTTTTAATTTTAAAAATTAGGAGAAATTTTGTACTGGTTAATTAATCTAGAAAAATTAAATTACGAAATTTTTTTATTGCAGCTTGGTGAGAAGTTTAAGGACAGCGAGACAGTTGTAATCGCGAAGATGGACGCCACTGCTAATGAACTAGAAGAAGTCAAAATCAGTAGCTTCCCCACAATTACACTTTACAAGAAAGATACGAATGAAGCTGTTGATTACAACGGCGAGAGGACACTTGAGGGTCTTTCCAAGTTCCTTGAAACTGACGGTGTCTACGGACAGTCGGCTGATGAGGTAATTTTCAGTTTAAATTATTAGTTTTCATATGTTTAAGCCTCAGAATTAATAATTATTTAAAATAAATTGTGTGTACCTAATACAAAATTAATTTCTCTAAACTGAAATTTGTTCTCAGGTCCAAGAGGAAGACGAGGACGATGATGCACCTCGAAAAGATGAGCTGTAAGAGGTTGAGTTGTGAGATCGCTTCTCATTAGCCCTTTCTCTTCGTATCGATGAGTTCCACAACTCCATTTATTTTGAGTGGATGGGCAGTCTGCAATTTGTCACTCTTTTTCGATGCTTACATTCATCAAAATAAATCGTCACAGTGGAAAATCCCTTTCTCAACGATTCAGTAAATTCACTCTCGCTCGGGGCCTTCGTGCGGCAAAGGATATAACTTTAATTTTGTCTGAGGCTAAAACATAAAGTGCATTTTCTGAAGAATACAAAGACCTCGAGTGATGTGATTACATTGGGATAAATACACATGTGCAGAGCATCATTTCTTACAGAGGATTTAGTCAGTTTGGAATAGTGTTCGTTTCAAGTACAAACTTGGATTGCAAAGCGATCAGATCGCTGATTATTTTCGTTATTTCAAACGACATAATATTGCGATTCGATCGACACAACCAAAGTGTACTTACTTCTGTCTCTCTTCCACAATCGTTGTTTATATTAAATAAATAGCCAGTCTTATGACTTTTTTTTATAATTCATACTCAATCAAGATGTAGAAAAGTGTATTAGCTGAATTAATTTAAGAAAGTGGAATGTGCAAAACTGTTTAGGGTAAGGTTTATCCATAGCCCTGTATAATTTTTATTTTTATATGAAATGTCGCTTTTTTTTAATAATATTGTACCGAAAGCTCCGCCAATAATTTTGAGTTAGGAGGAAATACGATTGCAGCGGTGCTGCGTGCGAGTATCTTTGTATATTTACGACTCCATATATAGCATTTTGTTTTCAAATGGTTGTTATTTAGGAAGATTTTAAACTAGGATGAGGTTGGACCAAACTCCTAGTTTTACTGACTGAGACGTTTTAGGAAATTTAAGAGTGAAGCATGTGAAAAAACGCGGAAAAATCATATCTTTAAGTCATTATTACATATTATTCTTAATATATAAATATTATTCTACATTTCTGACTTATCATTTGTTCCTACTCCCCTGAAGGTGAATTTCCAAAATTTTTGGATTTAGATTTAAACTTAAATTAGAGAATTCATATTTCTAGTTCAAATAAAAAATTGAGAACTTTATCAGAATAACATAGAAGTTTTCTGCAGTTTTTAAATCATTGTTTATATTTATTTTGAAGCATGATATTTACTATTTGGGTTAACATTTTGAATACACAAACCTCATTATTCTTAATTAATTACATTTATTTTTAATTAGAATCTGAGTGGCGAAACAGACGAAGAAATGGAAGGTCTAAATCTGAAGCCTCTACAAAATTTTGTGCAGCGAGAACTAATTTTATCGAAAGAGACGATAAGTGTTCTACAATCAGATTGTGATGAGGCAAGATTTGCCTTAAAATCCTGGCCGCTTGAAACGATAACGCATAAAGAAGTGGATAGAAGTCTTTGCTGTTGTAACGCAGTAAGAATTTTTTTTTTTGCTTTTATGAATTTAAATTAATAAATGTGAATTAAATACTTGAATACATTTTTTGCCAGGCGGAGTTGGACGATCAACTACAAATTAACGATATCGATAGGTCAATTTTACAAAGGCAGGAGTTAAAAGAAAAGTTAAAAACTAATCTTTTGAGAGAACGAAGTCGAACACGTAAACCTGATGTTCGACAAATTTATATGCCTAAGTCAAAGAGCTTAACTCGTTTGAAGCGAAGTAGCTCAAAATCTCAGACAAGACTGGAAAATAAACAAGAGGATAGATATAAACTTACGAATGAAAAAGCCTCTGATGAAAATAATCCTAGAGAAACAAAACGCAGATCTTCTTCTAGCATTCGTCAAATTGAAGTTGTTTCAAAAACTTCTTCAAGTATAGTCAATAAAAAATTACCACAATTATCTCAAAATGGCTCAAAAGTTAAATTGAAATCTAGATCACAGACAAATTACGTTCTTGCCAATAAGCAGAATTTTTATAAGAATACGAAATCAGCCGAAAATGAAAATCACCTTCCGCCTTTGATGGGTGCAGAGCCGAAGTTATCGAATCAATTTATAAAGGTGGATAATTTTAATCTAAAGATTTTGTTTCAAATTTTTAAACAATTAATAGAGTGTGTCAAATATTAATTATAAATGTTATAATTTTTATTAAAGATGCAGATTCAGACTCCGACAGAAAAAATTAGTGAAGGTCCTCTTAAAAATGAAAATTGCCCATTTCATGGTATCAATACAACAAAAGTCTCTGATCGAATTGTAAAGTACGTGGATGCAGTGGAAGGACTTGATAGAAACGGAGTTCCTTCGAGTCTTGTTAAAGTATTAAAAGTTTATCATTCATATTTAAAAGTAAATCTTTCTGAAACTGAAACGCGAGACAAAAAAAGTGAGGAGGCTTCTCATAAATTTCTTTTGGAGTTCAATAACTTGGTAAGTCCTTAAATATAAAAAAAAAAACTTAATTTTGAATTTATATTTTTTATTTTATCAATTATTCTCTTTATTTGTTTTAGTGTGTTAAAAAAGAAAAACAAATCTCAGAATCAGAGAAAGTTCCAACCCTGGTAAAAGGTTTCATAGAAATCTTGGGTTCACTTCACGACAAGAGTACAAATCGTATCCAGAAAAACGAATTAAAATCTAAATACTCTATTTTAGATTCTGAATATAAAAATATATTCCATGATAAAAAAGATACAAGAAAATCAAAAATTTCTGAAGCTTCTAAATGTTTACTTCCTGATAATAAGAGAGGATGGATGTCTAATGGAATTTGGAATGATTTATGTATCACGAATTTTGAAGGTAGAGACTCAATATTTCATTTAAATACTTTTCACAAAACAGTTCAAAGTTTTAATCCAAATATGGAGAGCGAAGAACTTAAAACTGAAAGATTTAAATAATTTATCAACAAGTACTTTTTATTTGCAGAAATATTTAAAACGCTTTGCATTCGTTATTCGAGTAGAACTCAGCTCAGTTCACTGTTCGAATCCATACAACAACTGCAGAGGGCAAAATACCAAGAAGTTCTAATCTATTACCTCCTCCATAAAGTGATTCCAGATGCCAAAAAATTTTTAGATTCCAATAGCAAAGAATTTTCTGAAGCCTATAAAATGTGTTTCACGATCATTCAAGTTTTGAATCCAAAAGCTACTGTTTTAGTGAGAACTGACTGAAATATTCCATTTCGTATATGAAAAATTCAATTTGAAAATACAATCTTGGACAATTTACAAGAAGCAATAAAATTTTTGTATTGGAATATTTAACACTGAATCTGACGAAAATCTCCATCTTGTGTACATGCTTAGAGATTTGATTGATTTAACAAATGTACATCGCCTTAGTATTATATATTTTCATATAAAACGCTCAGAAACAGAAAGTATTGTAATTCACTATTTTACTAAAGAAGAATGTTAAATAAATCTTTTTTTTACAGTTCAGATACGAGTAATTTCTTTTATTAAATTGCATTTAATTTAATTATAAATTTAGTACGACAATTAAGAGTTAATTCAAACTTTTATTTAAATTAAACAAAAATCGTGAAAATGGATTCACAATATTCTTATGAGAAAAAGCGCTGGCAGTTTGGAAAATGGTGTAACTTTTCCGAACGTGAGAAAATCGAAGTTGATATAAAATCAGATCTTTCTTTGGGACAGAATTTTATTAGGATGGATCCAGTAACACAAGGAACGCAGTGTCATAAAATTTATGCTTCTCATGAGGTACCCGAAATCTAATTCTTAAAAAATTATGAGCTAATTTTATTTGTTATCTAATTCAAATTAATTATTAAAATTTTTAGGTAAACACAACAACTGCAACTTTCAAAGAGAATGGAATGCACCATGTCGAGGGAGGTTGGCCCAAGGATATAAATATGCAAGATTTAGAGCAGACAGTTCGATACAGACGTAAAATTGAAAAAGATGAATTGTATATTCACACAATGCTACAGATGCTACCAGTAATTGATTACTGAAAAGAAATTACCTGTAGATAAAATTTTTTTTAGGAGATCTATTTTTAAAGATTTTAATAGAATTTTTTTCAAGGGCATGGAACACTGCATTTTGCAAAATAACGCCTGCAATATTTACGAGCAATACTTTAACAACATTGAATCAACTCCTCTTGTTCAGAAAGCATTTTCTCGAACTGTTAATGTTTATCGAGATCCTCTTCCTATGAAAAGACCTATTACTCATCTGTCTTGGTCTCCAGATCAAGGAAATAGATTGGCTGCTAGTTATTGCAGTATGACTTTCAAAAAGACTGCGAATTATAGTTCTGTTTCTTACATTTGGGATGTGGGTTAGTCTCTCAATGTATAATATATGTAATATAAAAATAAAATTTAAAAATAAATTCAGTATTTGATGAACTTTAGAGACTTGAATGTGAATTGTATTTGAATGACCGGAAATTGCTCTCTAACACATTTGGGATATTTTAAAATCAACATTGATCATTTATAATCAAAAGTTTTTATTCCAGAAAATCCAAATAAACCATGTATGCAATTGAAAACTTTTTGTCCAATGGTGAATTTAGAATACAATCCCAAGGATAGTAATATTCTCGTTAGTGGATTAATGTCTGGACAAATAGCTATTTGGGATGTTAGAAGAGGTTCAGACCCAGCTGAAATAAGTTTAATTGAAAATAGTCACAGAGATCCTTGCAATAAAGTCTTGTGGATTAACTCAAAGACAGGGACTGAATTCTTCAGCGCTTCCAAAGATGGACAGGTAATATTATAGCATAATTCAAAAGAATTCAATAGTGGATAACCCCTCGGTTAAAATGAAGTAATTAAAATTATTACAGTTAAAATGGTGGGACACAAGAAAACTACAAAGCCCTACAGAAACACTGGTAATAGATTTAGTAAAATCTGAAGAACAAGATGTCGACAGAGCCACTGGAATTTCTGCATTACAATTCGAACCATCTATAGGAACTCGTTTTATGTGTGGTTTAGAAAATGGTATGGTAATATCAGGAAATAGAAAAGGCAAAACGCCAGCAGAAAAAATTGCAACGCGATTTAAAGCTCAATATGGTCCTGTAATCAGTGTGGAAAGAAATCCCACATTCGTTAAAAATTTCTTGACCGTTGGCGATTGGACTGCCAGAATTTGGTCAGAAGATTGTAGAGAGTCTTGCATTATTTGGACTCCGTAAGTTCATTATTAAAATTGCAAATCATTAGTAAAAAGGATTTGCTCTAATAGTCATTTTCTAAAATTTACGATACATAAGACTAATATAAGACCAAATAAAGATTAAAACTGTTTTTTTAGAGGACATAGGGATCTTTTGACAGGAGGAGTCTGGAGCACGACTCGATTTTCTGTCTTTTTTATTACAAAAGTGGATGGAACGTTAGATGTGTGGGATTTACTTGTCCAACAGGATTCACCAGTTTTGAGTGTGAAAGTAAATATATTTAATTTATTTTAAATAAATAATTAGAGGGTTTTATAGTTAGAAAATTTAATTTTGAATTTAATACAAAAACAGGTCTGTGATGAAAGTTTGACGAGTATCAGACCTCACGAACAAGGACAATTAGTTGCAGTTTCGAGTAAAAATGGAACGACGTACTTAATTGAATTTTCTGAAGCTTTAACTACGAATCAAAAAAACGATAAACTTCTGCTAACGGCTGTAAGAAATATTTATGAAATATTAATACCGCATTAACTTTATTAATTAATAATCTTATTTCCAGCTTTTGGATAGGGAGACAAGAAGGGAAAAAGTGATAGAAGCAAAAAACAGAGAGCAGAGATTAAAAATGAAAACTGTGAGACCTGACCTGGCAAATGAGTCTAATGAAAATTATAACAGGTCTGAGAGTCAAGGATCTACGAAAGATTCACACATTTTACAATGCGAACAAGAGTACGAAAGTGCTATTGAAGCGGTACGATTCTATTTCAATATTCTCTTCGTAGAAAAATAGAAAATAAATTAGACTACTTAAAAAAAAGTCTTGAAGTATGTAAAAAATATATCATTTTTTATAAATTGCAGGAAATAGCAAGACAAGCATCGGCTGAGAATTCTGAAGTAAATAACAATCATTTGCACAATGGATCAACAACTAGTTAAAAAATTGATATTATTAATGAATAAATAATTGTACTAAGAAATTTTTTATCCACTAAAACTATTCATTCTTGTAACAACTAAAAATAAATAGAACTTAATTACTTTATCAGTTTTATATAATCATCTATAAAATTATTTTTCTTGATAAGTTTTATATAAACTTGTTTAAGAAGGATTTTTAACAAACAATAGAAGAATGACAGTTTGGTATAAACAATTGGGATTTGACGTTTCAAAAAATGACAGAGTTTCACAGTCGACTGTGAAAGTCATGAGATCTAACACTAATTTTTTAAAAGCTCATTCAAAATTTTAGTTTTAAAAATTTGAATCAAGAGATAGTTTTAATAAAGTCTCCCTACCCATTGCATGTGAAATTTAAATGAATGAAACTATAGTGAGTGTTATAGATAAAACTTAAAGTCCACAATCGATCGATATTCAGTGTTATTATGTGAGTAACAACGTTGCAAGGGGACCGGTGGTTAGTACAGTGAGGCAGTTACGGGAAACACCTGTCCAGTTTAACTTCGAACAACGGAGAGTTTTCACTTTGTTAAGACAATGAAAACAGTCGAAAATTTACTAAAGTATATAAATTCATTTCTATAAAAATAATCGAAAATGTAATTTATTTTTCTGCTTTAACGGAATAGAAGAATCGGGACGTGATTGATTTTGCTTACTATACTATGGGAAAGGAGTTCAGAAACCCTGTTTAAGAAAACGGAAGTGATAAGCATAAGACAGTGCTCTGGAAGTCACTTACTATAGTTTTCCGGTTTCCAGGATTCATGCAATATTAATGAAGTAGAATTTGAAAAACTAAACTGTTTTTCGTTTTAATTAGATATGTGATTGAAAAAAACGAAATCTAAAGTTTGATGGTTGGTGCAGAAGCTAATTTTAAATTTAAATAAAAAACATGCAACTAACTAAACTCTTGACTTGATTTTTTGATTGTATAAGGAAAACTCCAGTGCAAAGTGCTACGAATAAGTAAAAATATGAAGTTTTGAAAAAAGTCTGCTTCAATCTGACAAGAAATATTCTCTGCCTTCTACAAAGATTTTTTTCTTACACCTGTTAGCAATATAATTTGTACTTCAAATTGCAGAACTTGAAAATCTAAAATGGGAGATTCACCAAAAGTCCAATTGGGAAGAGTCGAAGTTCGAAGAAATACACACTCGACGAATATTCGGGAAAAAAGGTCTGCTAGTCGAAAATCTGATGGAAAATCAGAAGAAGCACTGGATTCCGATTTCCAAAAATTTCCAATTCACTCCAAAGAAACTCGATTTTCCAGAAAAATTTCAGTAGGGGATAAAAGATCAACATCTCTAGGGAAAAAGAATAATTCAGAAAATACAGTAATAGATATTGAACCATTCACAGACTCTAGTTTTCTTGAAAAATCAAGCAAAGAAAATCCCCGGTCAACTCGTACTCGGCCTAGATTAAAAAGATCAGAAAATGTTCAAGTTTTAGATGTGGAGGCTGCTAAAGATGATACCCCAAAAACTGCCCCAATGAATGTTGTTGTGGATGTTCATTGTGAAAATGAAATTGTTAAACCAGGAATTCGAAGAAAAAGTTTTCAAATACCTTTTTCACCAGGAAGAAAAACTGGGATTTCAGACTCAGATGAGAGTACTAAAAAGGATCAAGAGCAGGGAAAGTTTTTCGTCAAGTCGCCTAAGAAACCGGGATCAAAAATTCAAGATTCACAGGTCTCCAGGGATGTTGGTAAATTATTTATTTTTTGCAATTTTGTCTAAAAAATATTATTGTTATTAAATATAATCATATCTTTTCAGATGATATACAGGAGCTTCAAGAATCTTCTTCGACTACTTCGAAAATTCAGGGACTTGCCGTTTGTTCCAAGGAATCAAGAACAGATTTGAGAAAGAGTCTAAAATCTTCGCAGGAAGAAAAATCAGAAAATGATGATCAAAATGATTTGGTTGAACCTTCTGCTCAAGGAACACGACGACGCAAACGTTGGGAAAAATTGGAAACGGTCTATATTGCTGATGATCCGAAAAAGGTCCGAAACAAGTTTTGGTCTCAAGAAGCTAATATTGCTACTAGTCTTGCAAGAGGAAAATCAAAAAAGTCTTCGGGTATCTCATTTGGAAAAGAAGATTCGCCAAAGACTCCCACTGGAAGAATGATGGTGCAGGTTTGAATTTTTTGAGTATACAATTTGAAAAACTTTTATAATTTAAAATTAGAGAATCTGAGAAATAAGTTATAATTGTATTTAAGCAGGAGGGATTTGTGAAACCGGTACCAGCTCCTCGTACAAAGAGTAATAAATTTTTGAACGTGTCTAATTTTACTTTCGACAATGAAGCATTTTTATCAGATCATGAAGAAGTTCTAAGAATCGAAACAAATCAGGAAAATGAAAAAATAAAAATGAGTTTAGAGACAGTAGATATAGAAACAGGTGAGGACTTTTCTAATTTTAGAATTGATATAATACATTAAAATTGATCAAGTGATAAAAATTGACTTAAGAAATTTGTGCTTTGAAATAAATTTAAATCTGATGAAATCTAGTTTCAGAAGCAAAATCTACTGAGAAGAGAAATAAAAATCATCACAAATTTTTGAACAAGAAGATGGATAGTCTTTCATCTGATAGATCAGAAACCTCTGATCTGGACTCAGGCGATCCTCGGATTCAAAAGAAAAATCAAACTCCAGAGAAATTCCAAGTTCTTGGGAATTCTGAAGAAGAGTCAGAACTTCCACGCAAAGAGAGCTACGTAATAAGAAAGCTGATTCGTTCAAAAACATTTAGAAAAAGTGGCAGTGAGGACACTTCAAACTTGGAGAATGAATCAATCATCTCACAAACTAGTAAACGAGAATTACAAAGTCGACGGAATTCTGAGGAGATTTCTTCTGAGGTTGAAAACTCCCAGAAGTCCTCTAAAAATAAAATTAAAGTAATTCATTCCAAATATTCTGGCCAGGAAACGATGTTATCAACGAACGAGGACAGCGACCTTTGTCTGGATCGATCAAGACAGTCAAACCTAGAAAATTTTTCCACGATAAGGAAAAGCAGAAGAAACTCTAGAGAACGTGAAGAAATAGAAGAGAAAGAAAAGAGAAAAAGGGACAAACGAAGAAAAAAAGATGCTCAGAGGAGCAGAACTAGTTCTTCAACCAGAGCTCAAGAATCTTTGGATGAAGATACTTCAAGAAAGAAAAAAAGGAAGAAAAAAAAGAAGGGAGAGAAAGAAGAAAGTAGGGAAATTAAGTTTATATCAATAATTGTTCACAGGTCTGATGTTCTTGAGATTGATTATATAACGAGGCATCCAATGGTGAAGGTTCATATTGTTAAAATTGATACAGGAGATTATCTCAGAAATTCGGAAGGTGGAGATAAAACTCGAAAATCGTATTTACAACCTGTGATAACAAGAAAATTTGATTTTAGAGAACATAGGTCAATGATTCCAATTTGGGAGGAGGAGTTAATTTTTGAACATGATTTTGAAGCTATTTTAAAAACTGGAGACGAGCAAGTCTTGATTCTCTTCGAGGTTCTTGATCTTTTAAGTTTCTCTGAAGCGAGTTTAAATTATGATCAGTATGGTGAGTTTATGAATTTACGTTTCAGAAATTCATCAAAATATTCTAGAAATGATAATTAGTATTCCTGATAGTTTTCTAATGTAAATTAATTAATCACAATAATTTATTATTACAGGAAGTGAAGGTTGTTGGTACAAAATTGCTTGGGCCTTTTTAAGACCAGTAGGAACAGTAGGATTACTGCACATCGACAAAAAAGTTCGACTTCAATTATACAGACCTCGAAGAAATTTAAAAAAATTCATCAAAGACAAATGCGAGGTAAAATTTTGTTACTATAAGTATGTCTTTATTTAGTTTTTATATTTACTAATGCTATTCGTCGAATAAAAATAATTCAGGAAATTAATTCCAAAGGTTTATTCTTGGTGGAAATCTAATAAACGAGAAAAATATCCAAGCAGTCTCCTTGTGACAGTCTCAGCAGTAAACCCCCCAAAAGTTGAACCTGTTTATTATGAACAACTGACCCTAACCGAATTATCTGAGGTTCGAAGTGATGTTCCAAAACCTCTAGAAAGATCTTCTGATGATATAAATCTTCCAAAATGGTCAAGACTGACAGCCCAATCGTGCAAAATACCAAACGATTTGTTTTTTGGGACTGAAATTTTTGAGAATGGCTCCTTTTATCTCGCTTTTAGCAATGATGGAAAGCTTTTAGCATGCACAACTTCGGAAGATTATGAATTTCCAATTTTAGTTTACAAGGTGCTAAGTAGTTAGAAACATCACTTAATCTGATAGCTATAATTCTTTAATAAATAGATTTAAATATTTATTGAAAGCATTTGTCTTTAGGTTGACGAAAAGAAGATCTACGTCCAGTTTAGTGGACACAAAAATTTTGTATATTCTCTCAATTGGTCTCAAAATGATCAATATTTACTCTCAGTCTCTTCGGATCAGACTGCTCGCTTATGGGATGTCCATGAAAAAATAATTCAACATATTCAGGTAAGTTTTTTCACACTCGAATCTTTTTTACGTTCTGATATGAAAAATTTATCTTCTAGCTGCTGCCACATCCTTCATACGTCTACTGTGGGAAATTCGATCCTGCGAATTCATCGATAGTAGTAACTGGATGTTATGATCACGTTGCAAGAGTTTGGGCCAATGACAAAAATTCCCAAACCTATGAACTCGTACAAGAACTGGAAGTTCATGAAGGTTTTGTGAATTCGATTTGCTTTCAAAAAGATGGAAGTTTGTTAACAGCTGATAGCGTAGGAGTAATTGTCCTTTGGATTATTAAAAAAAACCGTAGGGCTCCGATAAAAAAGGAGTGGCAAATCGCCAAGAAAATTAGGATTAAAGAAATTGAGGGAGTTCCCATCAACACAATTGTCTTGCATCCACGTGGATCTAGGCTTCTCGTTCATTCGAGAAATAATGGCCTGAGATTGCTTGATTTGGCAACCGGAGTTGTATTACAACGTTATGAGGGCCTAGAAAATAAAAGGTGAGCAAATTGAAAATATTGAAATAAAAATGAAAATTATTTCAATTTTGTAAATAATCGACTAATTAATTTTAGAATTCAAACCGCAGCTTGCATATCACCTTGTGCAGGTTTAGTTTTTTGTGGCGGAGAAGATTCAACTCTAAACGTTTGGAACTTGGAAACTGGAAAGCACTTGGCTAAATACACAATCTATGATAATTATAATACAGTTTCTTGTGTCGATTATCACCCCTACGATCACGTTCTTGCATTTTCCACTTTTGGTAGTTCAGCTTCTGTCAAGGTTTTGATATTCAATAAAGATTCTTCGGGAGAGAGTGTTGGACTAAAACTCCTAGTAAATGCAAAAGCGAATAACGACATGAGTGTGCACGCTTTGGAAAATTCGAAAACTAAGGAACTTTGGAGTTCCTCTAGTAAAAGAAAAAATTTAGATGAATCTATTGGAAGTTTACAGACATTTAATTCTGGGGAATCCAGGCAGTTGTCAAATTTTGGAGGATCTACAGGTATTTAATTTGTATTAAAATAAACGAAACTAGATAAATTCTCCGAAATAAAAAATTACAAATATTTTTTTCATCAACAGGTCGACTTATTGAGAATGAAGACGACGACAGTCGGAAAGATAATCTGAAAATGAAACTTCAAAGATTCATGGACTCAGGACCAAGTTTGAAAACCAGAAGCATGAACAGATTGAATAACATTATCGAAAAGATTGATAAAATCTTATTAAATGCCTCTTCTTCAAAATATCCTGCTGATCTTGAAGCTTCAGTACCAACTCAAGATACAAATATGGCACTAATAACAACGAATCCAAAACTGAAGAGAGCTAAACGAAAATCAAAAACAGCAAGCTATAAAAATCAGAACGATAATGCTTTAAATTCGACTCCGACTGATGAAGGTTTAGAAATGCAGACTTTTAAAAGCGAAAGAAAACCTTGCAAAGTAAGATCTAGGAGTGCCAAGTCTTCTAGGTCACCTAGAAGAATGGAAGAGGAGTTATTAAAGACTTTTTCTGATAGTGCTGTTATTTGTCGAGAAAGAGAACTTCTACACACAGAAGACCTTGATGAATTAAATTTTACTGATAATGTAAGAAAAAGTGATCTGAGAAATACATACGAAGATCAAAGAAAAAATCAAAGTTCTAGTTCTTCAGGATCAGTTGTTATGCATCAATATGGATATCCTGATGAAAAACGTCCAGAGACACCAGATAGCGATGGCACATATGTTTTAGAAAAAAGCGACCTTGAGAAAAACGAAGATTTACAATCTAGAGAGATTTTTGGAAGCGGCAGTTCACTTAGGAGTAATGTAACTTTTACAGTTGTGAGCGAAGTTGTAGTTCCTAAACCTAGAACGAAAAGGAAGTCACCTGTACAGTTAGACTGTTAATCAATATGCAAAATATAAATATCGAAAGGATAGCTTTCAAAATTCAAAATATATATCTATCGTAGAAATCAATTTTGCAGAAAAAATGGATTTGAAATATATTCAATTCATTTCTATATCTTCAATATTATAAATAATAGAATTTAAAACGTGTTTCCAAGACTGATTTATTAAAGAAACTTGAACTGCTTTTTAGGAAATATGAAACACGAATTTACCATTTTTGTTAAATAAGTTTACAGTAATAACTTTTTCACATGTTGGGCTACAAGTAAATTATATTAAATTAAATTTTAATTTAAAAGATATTTCCATTCAAACCGTTACAATCAAAATCAAAATTGCATGATTTATGAGACTGATAATTTTAAGAAAATAACTATTATCGAGAGATCACTTTATAGTAATAACATTTGTTTTAATCCAGAATTCACTTTAAAGTTAGTGTTTTAAGATAAGTTCCAAGTAAATTAGACTTGTTACGGATTCACGTGAATGAACTTTAAACAAAGATATAAATATATAGCACATAAGCACATAAATAAGGATACAGGTACGATAATAATTTATAATTATGTAGATATGCATACGAAAGTTTTGTTAAAGCTCTTAATAAAGAAATAGCTCATCGTTAAATAGTCTAAATTATTTATTTTTCATTAATTTATCACTTTTTATACTAAATGTATTTACTTAATCCTGCAATACTTTTAGCCTGGATAGAAATATTAATTGCATATATTATTTTTGATATTTCTGGTATGATTCAGGGAGGGTTCCGTTTTTTAAAAAAGATATGACATCCGGTATATAATGTGAGAGATTTTCATACAGTGGTTGAGAGGATTCTGCAAGAAGAGCAATCGCGAATTCGAAGATTGTGCGAGAAAAAATTAAATACAAATAATTCGCAATTATTGCAGGAAAAAAGTAGAGGAAAACTAGGAAGCAAATCATAAACTGTGCCATATACATTTTTGCAAATATCTTGAAACTAATTTTCAAATGACAGTTTTGCTCAGAAGTGATTCTAATTTTGAGGTCTGGAATTCCTCGAAAATTGAAGTTGGCGACACTTGGTGACAATTTTGACAGATGGATGTCGTCAGCATCTTCAAAAGAAAATTAAGTAATAAATTTCTATTTCTAAATTAATGTGGAACTTATACTTGAAAATAAGAAATTACTTTTATCTCTAGAAAAGTCTGACAATACTTTTCACCAACCTATTATGAGTAAAGTTTTAGCACATATTTCAAATGGGGTTCTTTCTGGGAGGAATTTTTAAGTTTTTCATAAACCTCATTCTTCTGCCATTCTTTTTGATTTTCTATTTCTGTGGACTATTTCTCATCAATATTTTAACAGCACCGATAATAATCTCCCTATTTTTATTTATATACCTAAATGGCTTCAATTCAACGGATTTGGAACATTCTACTGAATTATTTGATGAAGATGAAGATGATGCATGAGTGAGTTTAAAGCAAATTGGATTTATAACAACTTTGAATTTATAATCGTCCAGAATACTGAGCTAAAAATGTCTCAACTCTAAGAACATTTTAATACTTTTTAAAAAACAATTGCGAACTTGACTGCTGTCTCGAAATCTGTCAAGTAAAAGTATATGAACATTAATTTTGAAAACGAAAGAAAAAGGTTGATACGATTATGATCGGAGGATGATCAAGATATTATCGGTAATTAAATTAAATAGCAATTGATAACACAAAATATAATTTTTAATACTTAATAAATCAATAATTAAAAAAAGGCGTGATTATAAAATGTGTACCAATAATCCAAACTTTGTAATTTTAAAATCTTATTTTCAGAATGAAATATTTAAAATTACACATTTTTTTTAATAATTTCAGAATTCAGAAGATGTAAATGCTGGTCAAAATGAAAATTGAACGATTTGAAAGGATTTTAAATTATGCAACAGGAAAGTGAATGTAAAGCAAGTGTCATTTCAATTTAATTTGTAAAAGCTGTCATTGAAAAAATACTTTTAGAATATTTATGATGAATGATTAAATTATTTGGAATAATCTTAAAAGAAAATATGATGAAAAATGTATGAATCACCCTTCAATGATTCGTCGCAAGAGGAGGCGCAAATAGAGGGTGCGTCAAAATCTCAAATGAAATGCGAAAAGGTGGCTCGTGTGTTCTTGAGCACGTCTACTATGTGCTAAAGATGCAAAACGTCAAAAATAATTTTAGTAATTCCCTGAAATTCTGACGAATTGGAATTGGAAGTTTTAAAAGTGCTACTGTCGGTTATGTGGAAGTAAATTATAAGAAAAGGAGGAAAACCGTCGATTTCTAGCAGTAATCGAATGAACGATTAAAAATTTTGATCACCCTCGTACACAATGGTTTTACTCAGAAATTTTGCTCTTCTTGCATCAATTTGTAGTAAGGATTACTTTAAAATTATTAATGCTAAGAACTCTGTTGTGTTTAAAGGGCTTTGTGTACTGAACAGGTTTTTTTTATATCAAAGTGTCTCCTAACCTCAAATGTCACCGATCGATAAATCACCACCAAAAGTAATATCGTGCATTTAATTATATATAATCACTTAAGACATAACAGGATAAAAAGTTCAAAGAATTCTCGGAAGTATTTGATATTAATATGTAACGATAGATTTGCATTTAAAACTATATAAAAAATTTCGGAGCAAAACGTCAAATACATAACCTGAAAGCGGTGAAAAAATTTGCTTACAAACAAGTGCTTTGTTTACTATTTATATATTTTCTTTAAATTCAAATAGCTTTTGTTCGAACCAATTTACTGAAGTGAAAATCATTAAAATTAATTTACTTGAATTTAAAATTAATAAATTTCAAAACTAAGTTGCATATTAATATAATTTTAAAGAGTAAAAACGATTACTATATGTACTTTAGTACCGGCATTATTGATCTGCAATACATAATTTTATTTATAGAATATATATATGAATTGCTACTTTTCAGGTGTTTTTTCAATTACTGCTGCATCACGAGTTCTGGAGTTAAGCGATAGGTAAACAATTACTCAACTCCTATAAATAAATTGTATTACAGCTTCATTGATATTTGAGTTTTTAATTAGTTTATCATACTATAATTAAAAACTCAGCTGTTTTTCTAATTTACGTTTCTTTAATATTTCGATTAAAATTTCTAGATTTCTCGATATACGTAAAGAAGGACAATGGCTACTCATGGTATGTTAAATTTCTTTAAGAAAAATCTAACATAAAGTAAAAAATTAAAATATCTCTTCGTTTATTTTTAAATTTAGTATTCTAACATTTTATATAAACGTAAAAATTAAAATTATTTTAGATGTATGCACCTTGGTGTGCGCATTGCAAAAGACTAGAACCAATTTGGTCTCACGTGGCTCAACACCTGTATTCAAGTCCAATTCGCGTGGGTCGTGTGGATTGCACGCGATTCAAAAGCGTAGCGCAAGCTTTAAAAATCAAAGGCTTTCCTACAATTATGTTGTGAGTTTAAAGATATCCTTTCTCTTCTAAGAATAAAACCTATACTAGAAAACGATTATCATTTTTACAGCTTAAAAGGAGATCAAGAGTTTACCTATCATGGTGATAGAACGAGAGATGAGATCGTGAAATTTGCATTGCGATTGACTGGTCCACCCGTTCAAGAAATAACAAAAACTCAGAGCTTTGACATTCTTAAAAGAGATCGTGATTTGTATTTTTTATATGTCGGTGAAAGATCCGGTGTACTATGGGTAAAAAATGATATTTCTTGTTGTTTAAATTTGAGATTAAGAATTTGAAGTTAATAATTTTCTCTATTTTATTAATAGGAGTTTTATCACAAGACTGCCGATGTTTTTCAACCTCATGCTTTCTTTTATCAATCTCAACCAACTGTTGTAGACAAACATGCACCTATAGAAAATACACCCGCCTTATTTGTATATAAAGAAAACACTCATTACAATTTCACAGGTAAACAATAATTGTTAATTACTGCTTGAATAATATAAAGCATTTGTAATATTCAATTGATGCGAATTTATATCAATTTCTTTGAAGGTCACTACTTAAGCAACATTGACAAACTGAACCAAACTTTATATAAGTGGATAAATGCTGAAAGATTTCCTACGTTTCCAAAAGTCACACGTGGAAACATAAATCAATTGTTTTTAACAAATAAGAATTTAGTTCTTGCAGTCGTCGAGGAAAACCAATTAGAAGAAGTCAACCCTGATATGATAGAATTTAGGGACATGGTAGAATCTTTAATCAAAACCAAACGAGAAAAGTATCATGAGTAAGTTGAATTTTGAATCAGTCTTTAGTTACCGGAATTAAAAATATTTTAGCTAATTCTGTAAATTGGTATTTGCAGTCACTTTCAGTTTGGCTGGATAGCCAATCCAGATTTAGTCAATAGTATAGCGATGATGGTTGTCCCTTTGCCAAGTTTGATTGTAATCAACACGACAACTAGTCATCATCATATTCCAGATGACGAACCATCCAAATTAACGCCACATGCAATAGAATCGTTCCTTGAACAGATTCGGAATGAAAATGCACCGGTAAGAAAAATTCTACTTGAATATGACTGCAAATTTGCAAATTACTAACGGCGCCGGAAATTTGTTTACGTTTTCAGAGATACGGAGGAAACAGTTGGCTTGTTCATCTCTACAGATTTTGGTTCGAAACAAAAACTACTCTTGCTTCAATGTGGAAAGGAAATCCAATTTTAACAACAGTGATATTTGGTCTACCAGCTGGATTTTTATCTCTGATTTGTTATGGAATTTGCTGCCCCGACATTTTAGATGCTGATGAGGAGGAAGAAGGTAACTTCATATACATAGAAAATCCCTTATTTAAATAAAATTAAATTCCTTTAAAATAATACTCAAAAATATTATTTTGCAGAAGACGAGGGAAGAAATCATATAAAGAAAGATTAAGTGACGCAGTTAACAAAACGCTTATATCATAGAAAGACTGTTGACAGTCGCGATTATTTAACTCTTTATATTATTCGACTCTGGATGCAAGTGTAATGCTTCATAATTGAAAACCAAGAGTTGAAAAAAGTTTCCATTGAAATGCTAGTTTCGAGATTATATGTTTGAAATTCTAAGAACATTGTTGTAAATTCGTAAATCGAATATGCAAATCTTCCCTCAATGGAATTCAGGTAAGACAATACGATTATGTATCCAAGCGATACAAGTGTGCGTGTGAATGAAGGATTTAAAATAGATAAAAAAAGACGATAAAACGAGGATAAGATTGTTTGTTCTTTTTGTTGCGCTTAAATGTATGTATTTAGTACTTATTTAAGGGCTTGTGGTAATTACCATAAGAGTAAGTATGGTAAGTAATATATGCTCTTAAATTAAAAATAAGGAATGTGTGAATTTAATTTATAGTCAAAAGTGTACTCCTATTATCGATGTATTCGAGAATCAAAAAATTTGTCATGAAATGGCTATTAAATCTTGTTTAGTTAGATATCTTTAAATATCACAACTTTCCTTGGACTTTCAAAAACTGTTTAATTCATCTCACAATTCCTGAAGCTTTTAATATTTTTTTAAGTCTAGTTAATACATGGATTACCGAAATAAATATGAGACGCGTTTTTATAATTTTATAAGAGATAGACATTCAGCGAACGAATTGATAATAATATTAAAAAGTAGCAAATGTTAAAGTCGCAAATTTTTCCAGAAACATGTGTGTATTTCGAATGTGTACTTATTGTTTTCCACAAATAATAAAATTCATGGTCAAATTTTAGAAACATCTTGCTTCATTTTGAACCACAGCCATACAAATGACTTCATTTATAATATTAAATTGCCTGTATCTATGTAATAAAGTAGTAACAATGAATCCTACATGCGAGATTGAAATTAATAATGTACCTTAACATATACTCGATTAATCCTCCACTATCAGAGAGGTGCGCATAAGATTTATTTCCGTGTAAAAAGGAAAAAAGGGCAAAAAATAGATCTACCTGTTAATTAAACGAAGAAGCGTACTGTTAAAAATAAGGGGACACTCTTTTCCTAGTGCTATAAGTCGTCGTCCGAATCTAAAGCCGCTCTGCGTCGGTCATACTGAAATTTTTTAAACAGATTAGTTATTTAACAGATATTATCATTTATCATACTGAGCGATTTGATACTAACTTTGACTGTTGTTGTCTTTCTTGTTTGTTGACTAACGCTTTCCAGAAGGCCGATTAACTCTTGCTCGCCAAGTTTTCCAGGAAGTTGGCCTCGTTGGGCCATGTTCACGATCAGTTCTTCGACCATCTTTCCTTTTTCTGGTTTCCCCAGGGACAGAGTATTTACTAGAATGCAACAAATTCTAAATTAATAACTTTTGATCTTCAATGAAGCATTTTTAGAGTTATAAATTGATTGAGTCAGAAAAAATATCTATACTTGTTTCATACACCTGAAAAATAAGGTATCACTTACATCTTGCCCTTGCAGATTGATCTAGAACCTGAGAAAGAATAGAATGTTTCATGTCTGCAATTTGCTGTCTTTTTTCTTCATTTGCTTGTTGATTTCCAGCATCTCCTCCCTTAAAAAAGTGATGAGAAGTGAATTAAAAAATAGCTTTCACTCCATTTATAGTCATAAACGAAATGAACATGTCTTAACCTCAAAAGTTGTGTTCAATAAATAAAACCTTTTGTAATAAAGTCTTAAAGGAGATAAAGTAAAAGTTAGTGTTACTAAGTGAAAAAGTAGCAAAGCGCTCAATAACGTGGTAAATCCAAGCGAGAATAGTAAAATTTTAATTATATCTGACATTTGTAAAAGAGACCGGAAATATTTGAGTAAACATTTTTTTGCTTTACTTACTTTATACTGTGACTGCAATTGAGCCATACGTTGTTTACGAAGCGCTTCTAATTCAGGATCCGACATTTTTAATTATTTTTCAGTTTTAATAACTAAAATTTGAAGAAACTATTTTTAACTTGAACGTGTTTTCATAAATTACACTAAACACACTTACACTGCTTTATACACACACATTCACATTTCACATATACACAATGCAAAACTAAATAGATGGCAGCACTGCAAAACGCGCGAAAAATTTGAATGCTCATTTCTAAAAAATATGAGAAACGGAAAAATGACTCTTTTTGCAGGAATTAAATTCAACTGCGCAAATATTGCAAAAAAAAGTAAGGGTATAAATGTAAAATGAATGTAAATAAATGTAAATAAATGTAAAATGACTACATTTATAAAAGAAAGACACATACGTGAAAGTTGGGAATATTTAATTCTTTATTTCCATTTGCGATTAAAAATTTGGAGGCGAATAGAAACAAATATAGGTTCTATATCAAAAGGATACTATTATATGCTGGCCGGATGGATTAAAAAAATTCTCCGATCAATATATCTCTTAAACTCTATTCGTTCTTTTAATAAAAATCGCTAATAAATCGACATGCAAAGTGCTTTTGTATTCGTTTCTATTCGATTTTTCCGGCAGTAGGACTACTGCTACTGTCGTACCAAGGAGGCATCCAGTTAGGAGGAGTTCTATTTCTAGGTCTTCCTCTCGGTAAAGAACTCAAGCTGTCTACAGTAAAATTGCTATCAGTTCTTCTTCTACGAGTTTCATTTATATTGTTATTATTAATTTTAGAACTTTCATTTACGCCGTTGTCTAACACAACGAACGCCTGACTATTGTCACTATGATGCCTTGTTTCTTTAGCAAAACTGGGAGAATAAGGCCTCTGAGATTCATCAGTATCTTCTAAATCGTGCGTCGCACGTATCTTCTCGGAAGACTGGAAAGACGAAGATCTTCTCCGTCGGGCAAACCCTCTGGGTTCATCGTCCACATTTGTAACGTGAAGACGATATGTTGGACTTGGGGATCGAGTTCGTAGGACTAAACGATCTCCTACATCTACTGATGGACGCTGTACTATAGATGATCTAGATCCTCTGCAAGATACACATTTTTAAAACGATTTTCAGTTCTAGATGAAAGTATATTTAATAATAAAATGTTTAATTATACCTTCTGCTACCAGAAGGAGGTTTTCCAACGATGCTCTCCTCATGAACTCTTGTGCTTAAGATTTGAAAGGCGTCTTGATCATCAGCAGCGTTGATCCTACCAAATTGCTCACTGTTATTATTATTTACCCAATAATTGTCTTTTTTTCTGGAAGCACTGAGACTACGTTCTCGATGTCTATGCATCCTGGGCTCGTTGGAAACCAGAGATTCACGTTTCGAACAATAAGCCTTTTTATATTCAGGTTCGAGATGTAAATTGCCCTCCAGACGTAAATTTGCTGGCATCCTCAGAGTTTCAGTTCTAGGTATCTCACCATAGGGAACATATTGTGACCTAACTTCGCTTGTTGGCTCCAACTCATGTCGTCTCGATTCGTGGAAGCTCATTCTACTCGCATTTGCACTCGTTCGACCGGAAGAGACCACCACTGGTCTTAAAGCTAACGGTGGTTTTCGATACAATGGTCGTTCGCGAGATAAATCTAAATATTTTGATTTGTATTCTGGGTCTTGGTCGATTTTTGACGGGAATTTTGTGTGCACTGGAGATAATGGGACTTTGGAACCATCAGCTCTGCCGATTTCATCCTCTGGCTTCATTAGCTTTGGTCGCTCCCTCGGGAAGTCCTTGAAAAACATTATACTGAAAGTGAGGAGAAATTTGGATGGCAAGAAACAAAATGATATAGAATTTAATTTTCGTACTTTGTAAGCTGCTTTGTATTCGGGAATTTCAAAAGGAGGTCCTTTAAGGTCCTCAAGTTTCGAAACGAGCATCTTCATTTCCTCTTCTTTTTTCCGCCTTCTTTCTTCTTCTTCCTCTTCCTCTTCCCTTCTCTTTTTTTCTTCTTCATCTTCTATATCTTTTACAAGATCACTCATTAATTGAGCTTCTCTTAAACGTGGACTCAAAAATTGCTGAGAAGCCTCTGTTGTTTGGTAAAAATCTCCCCCTGTTCTTAGATGTGTTTCCGGTTTCTTTAGTCCCGGTCTCCCTAGGTAACAAATTTACTTGTAAATGATGTTTAAAATTTTAACAATATGTTCAATTCCTTACCTCTGATGTCATAGTTCTTGAAAACCTCAGAATACTCAGGAAAGAATCTTGCTTCTCCTTCAAGTTTCAGGTGGGAGTATTGCCTCATTAATTCTGGTCTTCTCACCCCAACAAAGGGAATGTAACTATCATGAGATTCGGTTGTTGTTTCAAGATCTCCTTCAAGCTTAAGATGGGTTGGTAATCTAATAAGCTCTGGTCGACTAACATTAAGCCACTCGATGAACTTTTCGCATTTCTCGGTCATACTCTGCATATCACCCTCCATCTTCAAAGATGTTGGTCTTCTCATCAGATCTGGTCTGTGGAAACCTTCATGAGGCACAAAAAGTGAATATTCGGTTTCGTTGTAAATATCTCCCTCTCGTTTCAGCTTTTCAGTTCTAATATAGAGAAATTAAACAAACATTAATGATTAATATTATTATTATAATTATTTAGTCTTTTATAAACAATTTAGATACCTTTTTACAGGGGAACGTTTTCTTATAACATTTGAATTCGAGATAAATCTCGAGGGATCTGTTTCAGTCTCCATAGTTGTTTGGCCATCAGTTAAAGTTAAATTTGTTGGCAGTTCTTCTGATTTCTTAGAATCCAATTTTATCTGATTTTGATTTTCGAGGGTTTCCTGAGTAATGTATGAATCATCTTTTCGTAAATCGTTCTCAGATCTTTTAGTCCTTGTGGGAGACAAATTTTCCTAAAAGGAAATATTAGTGATTGTGAGTTTTATGTACAAATCAGAGTTATTTCTTTTTCAGTAGATAATTTCGATTTTAGTCAGACAGGTCGTGCTGCAGAAATTAGTCAGACAGGTCAGACTGCAAAAATTACATTTTTAAGAGAACTTAAAATCCAGCAACAAAAATATTTATTAGGAAAGAAACTCATTTGATTAAAAGCACTGATTAACGAACCTTGCTTATTTTAAAGATGTCATCACTACTGGCACAAAAAGCTCGACGATATTCAGTAACTATACCGTCGATCACGTCCTCTGCTTGACATAATCCTAAATTATCCTTTGGCTGATCCTGAACCTTTTTCCTTCGAAATCGAGCAAGTTCGTCGACCGTCAACCCTTCGACGAAGGTCCATTTTTCCTTAACTTTAGCCTTGCGACCCTTGTTTTTTCCACGCGCTAGCTCAGTATCCGAGGATGATTTGTCAATTCTGTACGCGGACCTCTCCCTTTATTTAAAAAATCAAAAGTTAGATAACTTATTTTTAATTTATAAATTATAATAAGATTTAAAATAAATTTAAATGTATAATTAATTGAAAGTTTTTTTGTTGATTCAAGGATGCAATAATTTTTTGGGCCCACTTTAAAAGATACACGAAGGAATCTGTAATATGAAGTTTTCCTAAACTGTACTGAGAAAAAAATACAGGGATATCAATAAATATCTTTTTCAATCAATAAATCTCGTTAAAAAGCAGATATTGTATTGATTTAAATGTATATTTATTGATTTCCGAGTATTTTTTTCTCAGTGTGCGAAATTTTTGAAAATATTTTTTCTTAATATTTTAATTTCACCTCTTATTGTTAAATAATTTTAATTATCATCTCTGACACTAATTTATTCTTTCACTTAAGGAATACGGAAGGGAAAAGAATCCAGAAAAGAAATCACGGAAACTCTTCGGTCGGTTGTCTGAAAGAGACTGAAATCTTTTTCCCCTTGATGGCAGGTTGGAGCCTCGTTGGGGATGAAAGGGGTGAAATGGGGATTTTGTTCGCAGAGTGCAGGAAGGTACAGGAAGAGAGGGTGGTACGCGTACTTTATAGTGCATGCCATCGATCTATACAAATTGAGGCAAGACAAGAGAAGCTCAAAAAGAGGAAAAAAGCGACAATCGAAAAATACATCCCTTCGAATAATGACCTCTGCTCACGGAAACGATCAAATATCACTGATCGTACCATTGTCGTCTTATTCTTTTTTACTCTTCTTTGTATTAAAATAGTTTCATGCAATTTTACATGTCCCAGTACCAATGTCGTCAGGGACGTTTCTTTTCTAGCTGGACCAAATGTTCGTGCTTTACGTCATTCAAATCTCCAGATAGTAATAGTACCGTTGCATGCAAGGAAAAAAGTGAGTTTTAAATTCAAAGTAAATTCAAATCCCAGAGAATATTTTTAATTTGCTCCGTATTATTATTTTAGGAAATGTTAAATTGTTAAACAATTAAATATTAAATTCAGGAGTTATTTTGATTTATAATTTGTATTTGATATAAATACTTTTTGTGTTAATTGTTTATTTCATATTTAAAATACTTCTTTCGGATTGAATCTTAATTTTTATCAGCGTCATAAAGCAGTCCCCCGCTCGTCTTAATTTAACGTGGAAGCAGTCGCGATTTGATAAATTTATCTCTAATGGGATTGCCCTAACGTTTCACACGCGACCTAAAACATAAAATACTGAACGATAAATACTTGCTAGTTTCTTATAATCGGAAGGTCTATCAAATTTTTTAATTTCCTCTTAACATGCTGTCTTCGCTCACTGTTCGAACCTATAATTTTGAGTAGTTGTAGCTAAAGTTGTATACTATTATAGGAGGCTTGTCGTTTCTTTTCTTTGGCATTTAAAAATCACGATTTTCATGTTCGAAATTATCTCATAGAAAGAGTATCTGAAATGTTACTACAGATGAAGCAAGATAATAAGATATTTATTTATTTTATAGTTAAATTATAAATTATGATTTATATACCTTTTATTAGTACATTTAGTTATCAAAATGTATTTAAAAAACTTGAAAAATAATAGAAAACATGTACTTATCAACCCTCCAACCCTTTTTCTCTTTCTCGATTATAGAAGCAGAGTGAAAAATTCGTAGAGTATTGAAAATTGTTCTATAGTGTAAGAGTCGAGTGCAGTACATGTATAGAGCATTTTCATGTGGTGAAAGTCTAAAAATACTGCATCTAAAGAGAAAAGTAGAGCACTTTTGACAGAATCTCTGTCTAATGAGAAATTGATATAAGGTAGCGTGGCCGAGCGGTCTAAGGCGCTGGTTTAAGGCACCAGTCTCCTCGGAGGCGTGGGTTCGAATCCCACCGCTGCCAATTTTTTTGAGTTATTTTAACACATTTTTAAATTTTCAATTCTATTATATTATTTTCAAAAATTTCCTGGTCAAATTTGTCACATTTCCGCGAAAAGAGGCTCTAAAATCCCCTAGTTTGTACAATTCTGTAGCTTGTTTATATTCCACGTTAAAGAATTATAATTCTTTGCTCCTTTATTTAAATTTACTGTCTTGTATTTTTTTTTATTACTTATTAAAGTTACAAAATTTCTACACATCGCGATTTACATTAGGATGAAATTATTCTTAGAAACCGGAAGGATCTCATTACGATCTAATGAGAAGTAAGTATTGCCATTTACCATGTATAAAAATAGCTCAAATATCATTTTTTAAATCACCACGCACACGGTTGTAACCTCAACTGACCTCTTTAATCAATTCGGAGTTGTTTATCGCTTTTTTATTGCAAGTATGAATTTAATTTTTATAATCATAAACGCCTGCTAAATTAAAAAATATTAATGTTTTTTTGTTATAAAATTATCAAATGATACATCCTAATTTCGAACAAAAAAATTCGAATTACTTATAAACTATAGAAATCTTTAAAAAGATTTAATTGATTAAAATTAAATTTTACTTAATTTATTATAATTAAATCAAGAAAAGGCATAATAAGACAGAAATGCTGCTATTTGAGTATAGAAAACAACTTTCCCAGGGATTTCTTAGTATGTCTATAAATACCTTCCTTCAATCTGTCGTTAGGAACGATTTTATCACCAAATAATGTCTTTTGAGATCTACAATTAGATTTTTTATATTTAATAATATTTAACATAAAATTAATCAAAGTGCCCAGTAATAAAAAATTTTTTAATTCAAGGAGTCAACATTTTTTTTTTATTTTTGTCAATTTTGCTAGTTTTTATATTGCTTTAACTTTTATTTTTTGAGTTGTGAAGTGGTATCAGATTACAGTTCGAACTGCTGTTTAAAAATATTTCCTACTTCCTTATATTATATTTGAAATAATGGAATTGTTGCAGGTCATGAAAGGACTCTACATAATCCGAAGGGTTGCGACCTGGTAACCCAGATTTCGTTCACCCGCGTCTACGATACATTTGCATGTGCCGACAAATAAATGTCCGCCCCAGGTTGCCCCAGGTGGACTCACGCACACGCAGCAGGACGTTTACACCGGGTCAGTAGTTTCTCCTCGGCTTTCCGCGATTCAATCTGACGCATTTCTATGGCAGTTCTTGCACGCGAACAACCTTCTCAGGAAATTTCAAATTCTTCGCGTCCTATGCTCTATGCCCCCGCGAAAATTTATCATCCACTCTGTACTCAGTATAATATTACTAAAATTGCCCAATTTTCAACATTTTCACTATTCTCAAATTGATATTTATAGAAACTATTTTTCTAACAATCATTATATGATACCTGAAATTCTGAATATTCAAATTAATAGAATATTGTTTCTCAATTCTATTTTATGTTGTAGTTTCTTTTGCATTGTATTATTTTCAATGTCAGTAAACCAATATTTTATTATTGTTTCTAGTATAAAAAGCAATAAATAAAAGTTTTTTTTTATTTGAAGATTCAAAAATTCAAGCACATAATAATGACTAAGAAAAATAGGTATGTATTTACTTTTCATTAGCATATTAAATTCGTGGAATTTTACCTTAATTAATTTTTATCATTGAATCTTAATCAATATAATTGCACGTGGGCCTAAGGTGTATGAAAGTAAAAATTCACTGCAGGATTATTTGTCTATGTCAGATATGAAATCAATATTCAAGTCATTTTAAATAAGTTAATGATCAACAGTCAAGAGTAAAAAATTCTTATATATATTTACTTCGAACAAACAATAAAATTACTTCGATTTTTCTGTAGATATATTTATATATACAGGAATCTTGATGTGAATGGATTGTATAGTTACGTTTGTTAACGTAATAAAGATGTTCCGGATACCTACTTTCATTCTTTGATAATCGATCGTGAAGGTCGGAATTAAATAGACATTTCTGATTTCAAAGTCACGAGGGTGACTGCTATATTATAGATTATCAATTCTTCACATGCTTCTGTGACAACGACCTAATCATTACCTGCATTATATACATATAAGCATAGCGTGATAAACACAACTTGTTGCTTCTCTCTCAGTAATTTAAAAATTTTTTCATTTTTGAAACGAGTGGCACTTTTATACCATGGACCCATAAAAGGTTTCTTTGAATTTTCAGAATATTTTATTTACAAGCTCACCATTTTGCCCTTTAAAACATAATTTTTTAAATTGTTCAAAATATATCAGCAATGTTCTGTGAAAATATACTTTTAAAATGCGTCTAAGAGCTTCAAAAAATGTTTACTATTTCGGAAGTTATTAATATTTTTTAAAAATCGAGATTTGAAATTTGTTCACCAATATCTTCTTCAAGAATTGACATTGAATTGAAGAGTTTTCTTTTTCAATTCTGTTGTTTGTATATCTTTTTTTAACTCAAAAGTAAAGGAAAACTTCCAAGTGTTTGTTTTAAATAGTTAATGTAATTCCTCTAACATAGATGAATGTTAGACACTTATTCAATCGCAATGACCACAAAATATAGAATCGTCCTTCTAATTCCCGATATCGTCCTTCATTGTCTTCAGGATAATAGCAAGCCTTTCACAGTTTGTGGACTATAAACTTGGACTCGATAGCTTGTTCAATTAAGGTAAATGGGCTCTTCAAAAAATTAGGTGGCTACAAAGAGCTTCCAAGTGTAATTTGCTTATCGAGTTGCTATTAGTTAAGATGAAAAAGGAGCGAGGATAGACCTGGGTCGTCAATTTTGATTTAAAATCAGGAAATTAAATCATGGGCTAAATTTGTGGATAATCGATCTGATTTTGCCACTTTCAATCGCCTTTAATGCTTGTCCAGAGTGACCTCAATGACTTCGAAACTTTTTCATCTAATTAGAATCCCAACATAATTTAAAGAAAAAAGGGTGGATTCGATATTTTTAGAACTTCTCTATATAGATATATTATACCTTCATTACTTGCACTTTTTCGATTAGCTTTTAAGCACTTAGTATATAAAAGAGTAATAAACTTCTTATCTAAAACTGACAAATGAGCAATAATCAAATTTTAAAAATTTTTTAGAGGTAGGTGGATTCTTATCTGATTTTTTGATAAAGAAGATATATCAATGAATGCACAGTCTGAATGGGCCGCTCACGCGACATTCTCTGCATTTTACTATGTTAATATATATATATATATATATAT